>BPLR01008107.1:0-45903 GCA_021605095.1 Caerostris extrusa | reverse complement strand
AATAATTGGTTTAGAAATCTCTCTCTCTCTATATATATATATACATACATATATACACAAATACACACACACACACACACACACACATATATATATATATATATATATATATATACAAATATACAAATATATAGCTATTAAATATATATAGCTCTTTAATCATCAGAAAAGGTTAGTAAGCCAATTATTTATTTTTATGTTCTTATGCAGATACTATAAAATGAGTAAATACTATATATATATATGTCAAGACAGGATATATATTTCTCAGTTCATAGTAGATCACCAATCACGGTGAACAGCACACGGTATAGTTCATATTCAATCAGTAGTTATTTGGACCTGTGATGGTCGCGCATACGTTCGCTAATTTTATGTGTTTCATCATAACGTGACACTGGATATCTGCTACCAGTTTTGAGTGTCAGGTTGTAGGCATTAGTAGAAAATACTAATTGTATGTAATAATATACTACCTACAACACTATATATATATATATATATACATAGTCCTTAATTATTAATGTTTTAATGTTACTCTTGTAAAAATGTAATTATTCAGAAATAAATCAAAGAAATTTAACAATTAAAGTGTCATGTGAAACTTCCGATTTGGTCTTTTAGAATTTGTGGAATACAACATTTTCTAAAAAAAAAAAAATTCTCAATGGAAGGAATATTAAAAATACAAAAAGCTAAAAATAATTTTACACTTTTTTTTAAATAGAACATTTCACATTTCTAAAAATCGCACCATTACATTTATTTTGTTTTTCATGCACATTGTGGGATATATTATTTAAACGAAAAACTCCCTTATCCGATTAAATTTTCGAAACTTAGAAGTTATTTAACTCTTAATATTATACAAAGAAGAAGACAAAAATCAGAGCCCATTTTCATTTTAGTTCATCTTGCAGTGTTGCCACAGACAAAAAAAAAAAAATCTTTCCAAAACAGAATTTTCTTTTCTGACAAAATTGATGGGGAAACAACAGAAATTACGCGAAGAAGAAATTTTTTTCGTTGCTTACATTCAATGTTTTGGTGTGTTGCTCATTTGCTTCAGTCTTAATCTTAGAAAAAAATCCTTATTTTTCCTGCTTTACTTCGTTTGTATAGCTGATAATCCAGCTTATTTTCTAGCATCTTCAGTTATTGTGCTGATACGTATTACGATGTACTTATTTTTTTAAATGTGGTATTTTGAAAAAAAAATACAAAACAAAAATATTTAAAAAAGTTTGATATTTCCATTTGAAAAAAAAAGTTTTTCAAATTCAATACTTAAGGCAGAAAATCATAAGAATGGTTAAACCCATAATATTTATTTTTTTCTCTTTTTTTTAAAATAATTTGTTTTCTTCCTTTAATAAATACGAGTATTTGTAGGAAATATTTAAAAACATTTTTGGTGATGTTATTTTGTATACATTTTGTTATCTTTGTATATAAGGATATTTTCTATTAAATACACTAAAGTATTAAATAGTGACTTGATACAACTGTAATAAGATATTATAATTCATTTATTTACTTACAGGAAATTGTATTGATATCGATCTCTGATTATTTTACTCTGATACTACATATCTTTTAATACATTCACAAAAAAAAAATCAAACATAAAATATAATGGATAATTTATCATTCTGTTTTAATTTTTCTGTTATAATGGATAATTTATTATCCTTATTTCCATTCTGTATTTCTAAATATTTTGTTTCCCTATATTATCTAGTATTGAATTCAAATAATAACTTTATTAAAAATGAACATAATAGAGGAAGAATCCCTACTCGAGTCGCAGTACTAACACACACAGTTAACGTGCATGAGGTCAAAAACCCTCACAGCTTTCGCGTTGCTGTCGTTGCTTTTAAAAACGAACAGACTCTATTGCTATTACGACAACGTGCCTTAAGCGTCTTATCTCGATAATCAGGCTGCCAAGATATTTTTATTTAGGACTTTCTTCCAAAACACATGCATATACGAAGTTTTTCCTTTAGTTTCTTCGGGGAACAGATGAACATAATTTATTATCGGAATATTAAAAATATTTTTAGTGTGCCTTTTTTTTTATAAAATTGTTTGAAATTTATTTGATTTTTTTAAAATCCTTTCACGTGATTTTAAAAACCCATTTATTTAATTATTTATTTGAATCATTTATAGTATCAGTTATTTTTTTTTTTTTATTTTTACTTTGATACTTTTTTAAAATTTTTTATTTCAATTTATTGATACGTTTTCTTTGTGTTTTTTAAGAATGCCGCTATTAGTTTTGCTCTTGCATTAAATTCTAAATTTTGTGATTAACCTGTATATCAGCCCAGCCAATTAATTTTTATTGAAAATTATTTACTTAATTCTTACAGCTTTACTTCATCCTTACAGCTTTATTCCTGAAAAACAGAACAGAGAAATGGATTAGTTCTGTTCATTTCTATCTGTTCTGTTCAGTCAGACAAGAGTCTTCTTATCTCGTTTCGGCCAAACTTTCGCCCAACAGAATTCACTCATCCGGTACAGAAATACCTCGTTCATTTTCGAACTGCACGACGATGATAAAAAGAGAAGAAAAGAACCCTACACACTTCTTTTATGAAGGAAGAAGAGAAAGAAACCTTCTTTTCTTACTACTGCATGTCGATCTTTTTTTTTTTTTCTTTCTTCTCTCTGCCATATAGTAAGTAGTGCGAACACATTTTTTTCAGGATGTTTTCTTTCATCCTCGTAGTTCTCTTTTTTTCTTCTTTTTCTAGCGGCAAAAGTGATGCAACAGAAAAAGGATTGCCCACGCAGAACCAAATAATTCGACTTCGGGTTGTCTTAATTGGGTTGGCCACGTCAGCCTTGGCCTTGGACGACCTTCTTCCTCCGGTACGCTGCACGTAATTTCCCCGGAGAGTCATTTCAAAGACCTCGCAAATCCACGTTATGCAGTGTCTGACAGGGTTACTTGTTAATGTCAATATTTATTTTTGCAGCCACCGGAATGTGATACATTTGCTTTTTATGCAACTGCGATGTAGTGATATATAAAAATGGGACCAGATAAAATAAAGAGCCCAGATCCGTCTTTTTTATTCCCTTATATATGAAAGAATATTAAACGGGGAAAGATAAAGGAAATTATTTAGATATAGAAGGACATATGGCTGGATGGGATTTGGGATTTTCTTCCATAAGATATGCAAATGCGATGTAATTCCTTTTAGTTTTTTTCATGCCATACATATGTAAAATACGAGGATTACAGATATTCGACAACAACAAAAGTACTGTATTGAAAATAATTTTAATACTTGATGAATTATTAAATTTCTTTAGTGTGCCTTTTTTTATAAAATCGTTTGAAATTTATTTTAATTTTTAAAAAATTATTTCAGTTAATTTTATAAAATCATTTATTTTATTGAGTCATTTATATAATCTTTTTTATTTTTAAATTTATTTTACTTAATTTTTTATTAAATCGTTCGAAATTTTATAATACTTATTTTTAATTTAATATATTTTCTTTGTTTACAGTTTTGAACGATACTGATGAACATAATATATTGTCTGAAAATGATTTGTTGGTACTTTCTCTTATTTTTTTTTTTTTTTTTTTTTGAAATTTTGAAGCTATGCGTTTTGTTCTTACATTAAATTCTAAATTTTATTGCTAACCTGTATATCAGCTCAGTCAATTATTTATTTTTTTTTAATTTGTTTACTTACTTCTTACATATTTAATTTTACGACTTCCCTTAATCCTTACAGCACTATTCCTAAAAACAGAAACAGAGAACTGGATTAGTTCTGCTCATTACAGTTCATTTCTATTCGGCAGTCAGACAAGAGTCTTCTTATCTCGTTTCAGCCAAACTTTGCTACCTAGAATTCCCTCTTTCGTTACAGAAGTACCTTGTTCAGAGTACCTTGTTCATTTTCAAACTGCATGACGATAATAACAAAAGAAAAGAACACTCTACACTTCTTTTATGAAGGAAAAAGAAGAGAAAGCAACCTTCTTTTCTTGACACTGCATGCCGACCTTTTTTGTTCCTTTCTTCTCAGTGCCGTGTATAGCAAATAGTGCGGACAAATTTTTTTTTATCATGATGTTTCCCCTTCTTCCTTGTAGTTCATTTTTTTCTTTTCTGGCGGCAAAAGTGTTGCAGCGGAGTAAAGGATTGCCCATGCAGAACCAAATAATTCGACTTGGGTTGTCTTAATCGGGTTTAGCCCCACGTCGCCCTTGGCCTTTTGGGCGACCTTCTTTCTCCCGGTACGCTCCACGTCATTTCCTGGAGAGGTATTTCAACAACCTCGCAAATCCACTGTTATGCAGTGTCCGCAGGGTTACTTGTTAGTGTCCAATATTTATTTTTTTTTTTTCAGCCACCGGAATGTGATGCATTTTCTTTTCATGCAACTGCGGTGCAGTGATAGAAAAATAGGAAGCAGTAAAATAAAGAACCCAGATCCGTCTTTTTTTATTTAGTCATATATGAAAGGATATTAAACGTGGAAATATAAAAAGGATAATTATTTATATATAGAAGGAAATATGTCTAGACTTTTATAAAGCAGAGGTATCTAAAACTAGATTGATGTTAAGTTAATCATTATGTTATTAACCAAAAGAGATTTTTTTAGTTTTTCTTGCATAAGATATGCAAATACTAGGTTATTCTTTTTAGTTATTTTCATGGCATAAGTACTGTATTGAAAATAATTTTAATACTTGATGAATCTCTCTGGTTAAATGCACAATAAAGCAGTATTCCAATCCCAATGAGACTACTCCTTGCGATTACTTTTACGAGGACATTCAGGATACTTACTATGAACTTTGCGACTTACAATAGAGAAGAAATTAAAGATTAACACTTAGAATTCAGGGACCATGAACATAATTTACAATTGCGTGGAATAGACTCCACTTCAATGTTATTCTTATGATCAAGGGCAATAACATAGATTAATTGCAAAAATGACTCAATCAAAACTTTTACATTGTATTAGATTTTATTTGTATTGTGTGATCTCTCATTCTATTTAAATTGGTTTCTTCTTCTTATTGTTTACAACAAAGTTCAGTCAAATGTAAATAATTTGATTAAATTTTCGTTTTTTAATTAATTTAATTAGTCAGTTCTTCAGAATTGACTAATTAATTTGTTTGAAAAGTTCGTGTATTACGTACTATTACCCATAAAACATATGGGTATTTTAGGGAAGAGTAGGTCAGAGACGTTCTGGATCATTTTAAGCTTTTTAATGGTTAATTTATTTTTTCTTAAATTATTCATATCGGTTTATTTAAATTACTTTTGTATGCTTTTTATTAAATTTTTAGTGTGGCTTTCTTTATAAAATTGTTTGGAATTTATTTTTATTATATTATTTTTATTTTTTTTTCATTCATTGTGAAATTTATAAAATCATTTGGAAAATCGTTTATTACACCATTTAGTTATATATTTTTTTCATTTATTTATATTCAGTGGGCCTTTTGATTAAATTTGTTTAATTTATTTTATTTTTAAAAATTTTGTTTCATGTGATTTTATAAAATAATTTGGAAAATCATTTATTTTATTTTCATCATATATTTATCTTCAGAGGGCCTTTTTAATAACATCCTTTTGTCTTTTTTTTTTTTTAAATTTTTTTCACGTATCATAAAATCATTTATTTTATTGAATAATTTAAAATAACTTTTTTTTTTTTTCATTTAATTTAAATTTCTTTTTACGTGCTTTTATAAAATCATTTGAATTCTATAATTTATATTTTTTATTTAATCACTTTTCTTTTTTCAGTTTTGGACGATAAATGGTTAATTTATTTCCTGAATGTGATTAATTGTTGCTTTTTTTTCTTTTTTGTTTCTTTAAAATTATTTCTATGCGTTTTGTTTTTACATTAAATTTAAGTTTTGTGAACAACCTGTATATCGCATTAGACGATTAATTTTAAAAAAAGTTTGCTTACTTAATTCATACAGGTTTATTCTAATAACAGAGAACTGGAATAGTTCTGTTCATTCCAGTTCATTTCTATTCGGCAGTCAGACAAGAGTCTTCTTTATCTCGTTTCGCCCAAGCTTTCGCCCAACAGAATTCACTCATCCGGTACAGAAATACCTCGTTCATTTTCGAACTGCACGACGACAATAAAAAAAAAAGAGAAAAGAACTCTACAAACTTCTTTTATGAAGGAAGAAGAAGAGAAAAGAAGCCTTCTTTTCTTACCACTGCATGCCGGTCATTTTTTTTTTTTTTTCTTCTTCTCATTGCAAGTAGTGAGAACACATTTTTTTTTTTATCAGGATGTTTTTATGCATCCCTGTAGTTCTTTTTTTTTTTTTTTTTTTTTTTTTTTTTTTTTTTTATCGGCGGCAAAACTGTTGCAGAAGAAAAATGGACTGCCCATGCAGAACCAAATAATTCGACTTCGGGTTGTCTTAATCGGGTTTGGCCACGTCGCCCTTGGCCTTGGACAACCTTCTTTCTCCGGTTCGCTCCACGTAATATCCCGGAGAGGCATTTCAACGACCTCGCAAATCCACGTTATGCAGTGTCTGGCAGGGTTACTTGTTGATGTCCGATATTTATTTTTGCAGTCACCGGAATGTGATACATTTTTTCCTTTATGCAACTACGATGTAGTGATATATAAAAACGGGAGCAGAGAAAGTAAAAGAGCCCAGATCCGTCTTTTTATTCCGTCATATATGAAAGGATATTAAACGAAAAAAAATAAGGATAATTATTTATAAATAGAAGGAAATACATCTAGACGTTCATAAAAGCTGAGGTATCTAAAGCTAGATTGGAGTAAAGTTAACCATTATATTACCAGGTATTTCAGGTAATTGCAAAACACAGTAAAAGAGTTTTTATAAAGGACTCTATAAATGTGTCCTTTAACAACAATTGATGTAAATTATCTGCATGCTTGGCTTTAATGCATGAATTTAAAAATTGATTAAATTATTCGGGAAGTATCTTCACTTTTTAATGTTGTGTGTATTGAATTTTAGTAATAGTTAAATATAATTTAATGTAAAATATTAAAAATATTATCTTACCTAAATTATATAGATATATTTCCTGTAACATACATTTATTGATATGTTTTACAAATTTATTACGCAAATTTAGTAGATGTACTTACATTGTATTAAGCAAATTTATTAGATGTACTTAGTTTACAATGTATTTAGCAAATTTATTAGACATAGAGTTGTTAAAAAATTAAAGGTGTAATATAAAATAGGTAAAAATTAATTATTACTATTAAAATAAAGGTGTATCTAATGCATTTCTAGTCTTATATAATGACAAATTATTGCAACATAAACTTGTGACATCTTAATAAAACATGCGAGCTGGTAGCATTGCAAGAAAGTTAGAAGCCCTAACCTAATTTTATTTCAAAGAAGTAAAATTCCCATTATTTTTGTGTCTGAATACCTGCTTCAATACATTGAGTTTGGTTACTTAAAACTTATTGAGAAATATAATCGGTCTTTTCAGAAAAATAGGCGATCATATTTAACATAGTATATATAAATAACAATAATAATAATAAACAAATCTAACATAATATATACATCAAATATATAGCCGAACATAATATTCTTGCAACGTACATCGGTCCATGTTGATAAATTGACTAAAGAATCCACTCATAAATTGATCAAAGAAATATGCTGATTAGATAAAATATCTTCTAATATTCCATCATACCTTTTAAACAGAATTGCTATTAAATAAATTAAAGGAGACCACCAATAATAATGAAAAGGAAAACCTGCGAAATCAATAAAGGTCAAGCAACGCCCAAAAGCAAAGACAAGCATTTTTAGAAGCATAGAAATCAAAACAGATCGAAACAGAGTATACGAAATATGTAACATATATTTAGAATGTAATAAAAAATTACGTAAAAAAATCTTTAAATATCCTGCCATTTAGCAACATTTTAAAAACACCATGGAAAAGCATAACAAATATCATTCGTTAAAAATATAAAGGATATTGCACAGACATTTTAGACCACGATCCCCTCTGATTCAAATTCAAATGGAAATATTGTCATCAACTGAATAATTTAAAATAAAAATGACAGATTTTTCATGTAGCAAAGAATAAAATATACTTTGAAAAGAATTAAGATTTTTTTTTTAATTAAATTTCCAATTATTCTAATAGGTGCAACACAATACCAGTAGTTAGTGTTTGCTTTGATTTAAACACTTTATTTAAAAAAAAAAAAAAAATTATAAGTAGTGAAAAACCTTTCAATAAAATATCACAGTATATAAAAAAAATAATCAAACTTGAGTACAAGGTTTATAAATGAAACAGGCACTACTGTGTCCAAAAAGTAAGACCAGTTTTCAATTTAAATTTCCCGGGCTTACGGCAATTCATTTTTTTTTTTTGAGGTTGTTGGCACTGTCCTTGACATCTGTGTAAAATTTTACGCCAAAAATATTCACTATTGTTTGAGTTACACTTGGTTTTGTGAGATGCTAAAACACATTCCGGCGATTTTGAAATGTCTAAATCAATTGTGCAAGAATTTGCGTTAAATTTTTCTTTTAAAAAAAAAAAAAACAGTTCAAAGAAGACTGTGAATGCGTTGAAGACGAACATATTTCCTCTGATAGACCACCAACCTCAACAGACGAAACTCACGTTCAAAAAATTCAAGATTTAGTGCTCGCAAATCATCAATTTATAATTAGAGACCTTGCTGATGATGTTGGAATTTCTTCCATTTTAAAAAGATGTTTTGGGTCTCAAACGCGTCAAATTATGATTAGTACCAAAACACTGAATGCGCCAACTCACACTGCCTTGATTCTTTGTGACTGTTTCGCCAAAAAAGAAACCCATATCTTTCCATAACCTCCGTATTAAACTAATTTAGCATCGTGCTCCTTCTGACTATTCCCTAAACTCAAAAGACCGATTTGGGGACACCGTTTTGAGTCGTTTGAAGAGACATTTCAAATATCGCCGGAATCAGTTTTTAGCATCTCACAAAAACCAAGCGTAACTCAAGCACTAGTAAATATTTTGAAATATAATTTCACACAGAAGTCCAGGATAAGAAGACAACCTAAGACATACAGTTATCAAAAAAGTTATCTAAAAAAAATGTATCTAATGCATTCTAGTCTTATATAATGACAAATTATTGCAACTTAAAATTCCGGCAGGCAGCATTGCATGTTAACAAAACAAGCGATCATGTGGTAGTGAGAGAAGCTATAAGACTTGTCGTGATCTCATTTTAATTCAAAGAAGTAAAATTCCCATTACTTTTGAGTCTGAAAATCTGTTTGAACCCATGGATCCATGCCACTGGTGATAACTGTTGCAGTTGCTGCTTTCATAAACATGGAAACTCTATAGCGATGATTAAAGGAATACCGATGCCGTAATGTTTATAAATGTGTATAAACACATTGCCGCATCGGTAGTCCAGCTGCTTGGTGAGAGGGGCCTTTCTCATACATCAAACAAGAGTGCTGGGCAGTAACCCTTTAAAGTACTCTCCAAAAGGAATGTCTTTCCTTTAATCATCCGTCAGTGGGCATCCGTAAGTGAAACACGAGACCCACGGATCTTCAATAAGAAATTCCATATTTAGCCATTAGACATTCTTGGTGACCCTGTAATTATTTTATTATATTTTCCATATAAATTAAAATTTTTCTACAAATAATTTTATATATGAAATTACAGTGAAAAAAATTATGTGTGGTGGAAATGGAATTAAATAATTGGTGGATATAAAGTATATATGTGGAACCTATACCACCAATATTAAAGATTTGATTTCTAAGTTTTCATAAATTTTTTTGGCTTAACTGGATGAAGCGATATTCATTAATTAAATTTTTAGTCAAGTTGATTTTGTGATGTAGATTTCATTTGGAAGAAGTATATTATTTACTATCAATTTTATATTCTTATTTATTTTATAACATTTTAATTTTACGATATTTTATTTAATTTGTTTAATATTTTAAGAAACAATTGTTCTACTCATGGCTTTTTTTTTTGTTAATTTTTTTTGTCTTTATCATTAGCTTTCTCCATTTATATATCATACATTTCTATAAGTCTAGTGTCTTTTTTTCAATTCATGAAAACCATCGATATTCTAGAAGACCAGGATCAAGCTAGATAATTGTTTTTCAATGAATAATGAATAATAATAATAATAATAAATAGTAATTATAAATACTAATAATTAATAATAGTAATAGTAATAATAAATAGTAATAATAGTAATAATAATAATATTAATAATAATAAATAATATAGATAATATTTTAATTCGACTAAGAAATATACCATTTCTAGTGCTTGGAAAAAAATGTTTGTTAAAATACATAATAGGATCAGAATAATGGATCAGCAAAAAGTATTTTTTTCAACATTATAGGATATTAATTATATTAGTGGATAATATGATGGTCCTCAATTTAATTCCTTTGTAGGTACTTATTTTTCTCTTAGGAGTGCAAAAAAAATGTTGCGTATTATTTGATTAGTTCCTTTTTATACACTCTTCTTGTATTGAATTTCACATTTAACCACATGAATTTAAAGTATTCTTGAACAATAAAATTAAAAAACAAAAAAATACTTTTATTTTACTACTCATAAGCATTTTACACTCGATTCTTTTGTGAGCCATATTTTAACTGAATTTTTTTGCCAAAACAAATACCGTGTTGAAAAAGATAAAATAGTTATTTGCTGAATGGAAATAGAAAAAAAAATTGTAAATGAGGAAAAATAAAAATAATGCTAATCCTCGTTCTTTAAAGAAGATGGCATTTTGTCTTCCATTTGAGATCATAAATAAAACTAATTATGAGATGGAAAGATTAGTCTGGCTAAAACAGTTAACTCTTTTCATGGAATGAATTTTACTTTAATTTATATTACAGGTCTGAAGGACAAAAGACAAACCTTCAAGTTTAATTACTGAAGTTAAGTTAATTTCTGAATTAATTTGTTGAAAATTATTTTAAGTATATTTTCAGAAAGTCAATATTTACAAGTAAGGCGACTAAGACCTTTTTTATTTACCATATAAAGCAATAAAATATATGCGTTGCATTTGATAATATTTTAATGAATTAAAATATTTAGTTGGAGCCTGATGACCGAGTGACTAGAGCCCAGTGCTATAGGTTTCGAGCCTCGAGCCTCTGTGGTGCCATGGATGTTTTGTAGTGGTTCGGAATCCTTTTAAACCTTACGTCCCGTTGTAATATGACAGTAGAGCGCTGGACGTAGGGTCCTCGACAACCCTACCCCGTAAAAGAAGAAGCATCTCCTGCCTAGGAATTTGATAGTAGGTAGGCAGCCTTGGCTCACCATGTAGCTGTTGAGCTGTTTAGTTCCTACATTTCCCAAACAATAATATGTTATAAATGAAAAACCAATTGAGATTAACTTTTCTTTTTTTTTTTTTTGCTCTAATAATTTAAAGCTGTTTTCATAAAATATATCATTATTTAAATTGATTAATGTGTAAAAAAACTGCAATTTAATTATTCATTGTAAGCAATTTATATTGTTTTATAAACTTGCCCATTTATAAAATACATGAGGTGGACATATATTTTCTCTTCTTTACAAAAATATAATTTTATGTGTTGCATATGGAGCTCATAATTTGCTTGTTTAATGAAAACAGCTATCGTAATTAGTACACAGATTTTAAAGATAATTTCAAAATACAAAAATTTAGGATAAAAATGTTTTGATAAAAATTGCAATTTCATTGTTCATTATAAACAATTTAGATTGTTTCATAAATTTGCCAGTTTATATAATACGTAATAATACAAACATACTTTTTTTTAACTTCGTGTTTCAAAAATATTTTTTCATTTGTTTTTATTTTAACAAGACTCAAATTAATACAATTTATATTTAAAAAAAAAAAAAAAACTGTAAGAATGATACAAAGTTAAGGAAAAACATACTATAGATGTAAATGATGATTGGAATTATAAAATTATAATAAGTGTAACACTTTTATCTTGAGTTATGAATAATATATATTGCAATAGAGAAATGGCAACATAGAAATAAATCGTTTGTCTTACTACAATAATGTGGTATAAAATCAAATATGATGAATACATGATTTAAATGAAAAAACTATAAATTTCCATAGTCATATGGGAGTATAAGAAGATATATATATATATATATATATATATTTACACCGTTTTCAATAGATTTCGAACCTACAGTTTTGTTAAACTTCTCTGCCAGTCTAACAATTGCTAGACTTTTGCAGTGCGTGTCTAGGGGGATTTGACAGACACAATAAAAGCTGTGTTTCTTTAAATAAAAGCCATTTAATTGGTTCTATAATTTACAATAATATTTACATTGGTTATTAATCTAGCGCTAAACGTATGCATCTTGCTCCTCTCTCGTTGTTCTTCCGCATCCTGCCCCAATAGCTCCTGCCAGCGTTTTCTTTCGCCCCCATCTGCGGGGCTTCTTTCCTCATCCACGGGGACCTGTCCCCTCTCGTGGGGTCAGAGTTCAAAGTTGAATACTCCCCCACGTTGTATACAGGCTCTGTCAAAGACAAGCAATCGTGAAGTGTCGTCGCCTGCTGAGTACCACACAAACAAATCCTACATTATATATATATATATATATATATATTAAAAAGTATGATATTATTGTAGCCGCTCCGTTCGTATACTATACTATTAATAATATCAATACCCTCTTACTGAACTTCCTTGTATCGCAAATATCTTTTTTTTTTTTTTTCAAATTTAATATTTTTTTTTTTTCTTCATTAGGATTGTGGATCCCGACTTTCAGGATAGTTATTAAATTCTCAAAGCAGTAAAGCAATAAAACAAGACACATCCCGTAAATTTTGTCTTGTTTTGTTTGCATAAAATGGAATTACTAACCCTAGTAAACACAAATACTTAGTAAACATTTTTTTTTGTGGATTTTAGATTGAATTGAATAATTGGTTTATATTTCTTGAATATCATTTAATTTATTTTTATCATTTATTTGTCATCAGTGTCTTTCTTATCAGATTTCTTTAATATGCTTTTTTAAAAAATTCTTTGAAATCTATTTTATTTTCTTTTTAGATTTTTGCATTGATTTTATCAAAATCCTTTGAAAATCATTTATTTGAATCATTTATAGTTTCATTTATTTTTTTTTTTATTTAATACATTTTCTTTTTTCAGTTTTGAACGACAACTGATTAACATAATTTATTGCATGTATATGATTTATTGGATGTATATGATTTCATTCTTTTTTTTAAGAATGTTGCTATGTGTTTCGTTCTTACATTAAATTCTAAATTTCGTGGATAAACTATATATCGGTTCAGCCAATTAATTTTTTTAAAAATTTTCTTATTTAATTCTTACAGCTTTAAACTTTTAAATTTACATTTTCTTAATTCTTACAGCTTTAAATTTACAGTTTGCACCTTTAATTTGACAGCTTTGCTTAATCCTTACAGTTTTATTCTTAAAAACAGAACAAAGAACTGGATTAGTTCTTTGTTCATTCCAGTCCATTTCATTCGGCAGTAAGAAAAGAGTCTTTTCTATCCTTTTCCTTTCGCCAAACTTTTCGCCCAACAGAAGTTCGAAAATGAACATCCGGTACCGAAAAGTGAATCGTTCATTTTGAACTGAGATATGACGAATAAAATGGACTGGAAAAAGAAAAGAACCCTACACACTTCTTTTTATGAAGGAAGAAACAATAGAAAGAGACCTTCTTTTCTTACTGCTGCATGGCGATCATTTTTTTTTTCTTCTCACTGCTGTATAGAAGTAGTGCGAACACATTTTTTTCAGGATGTTTTCTTTCATCCTTGCAGTTTTTTTTTTTTTTTCTGGCGGCAAAAGTGTTGCAGCAGAAAAAAGGATTGCCCATGCAGAACCAAATAATTCGGCTTCGGGTTGTCTTGATCGGGTTTGGCCACGTCACCCTTGGCCTTGAGGACCTTCTTTCTCCGGTGCGCTCCACGTCATTTCCCGGAGAGGCATTTGAACGACCTCACAAATCCACGTTACGCTGTGTCTGGCAGGGTTACTTGTTGGTGTCCAATATTTATTTCTGCGGGAACCGGAATGTGATACATCTTCTTTTTAAGCAACTGCGATGTTCTGATATATAAAAACGGGAGCAGATAAAATAAAAAGCCCAGATCCATCTTTATATTCCATCATATATGTAAGGATATTAAACGTGGAGAGATAAGGATAATTATTTATAAGCCATTGACCGAAATATATTTAGACTATCATAAAGCTGAAGTATCTGAAACTAGATCGGTGTTAAGTTAACCATTATATTGCCAGGTGATTGCAAAACACAGTAGACAATTCTTTCATAAAGGACTTTGTAAATTTGTACCTTCACAACAATTTACTCAAATTAGCTGCATGCTTAGCTTTAATGCTTTATTAAGTGAACTTAAATATTGATCAAATTATTTGTTAAATTTTTCAAATTATTTAAAGTTGTATATAATGAGTTTTAGTAATAGGTGAATATAATTTAATGTAAGATATTTAAAAATTATCTTACCTAAATTACACAAATATAGTTTCCTAATAACCTAAAGTTTCCTAATGTGTTTTACAAATTTATTAGATGTACTTAGATGTTCAATGTATTAAGCAAATTTGTTAGACATTTGTTAGTTTTTGAAAGAAAGTAACCTAAAATAGAGGTGTATCTAATGTACTTCTAGTCTTATATAATGATAAATTATTGCAACATAAATTTGGGGAAGGCCTCTTTGCATTTTAACAAAACATGCGACTAAATAGCAGAAGAAGCTATAAGGCTTGTCCTTTCTTATTTAATTTCAAAGAAGTTAAATTCCTATTATTTTTGAGTCTGAAAACCAGCTTGAACCCATTCAATATGGTTATTTAAAATTTATTAGGAAAATTATTTGTTTTTTAACCATCACTGGGCCTACGTAAGGCCCACGGAGGTTCAATGAGAAAAAAAAAAAAATCCATATTTAGTAATCAGACTTTTTTTGGTCCTATACGATTTAATTATTTTTACCATATAATTAAAAATTGTTGCAATCTATTTTATATATTAAATCATATTTGAAAAGCTTATCAGATGAATTGAAATTAAATATTTGATGACAAAAGGAACTTAAGTGGAACCTAAGCCAAGCCACTAATCTCCAAAATATTTGATTTCTATGTCAGCATAAATCTGTTTTTCGTTTAACTTTTTAAAGCGATATCCATTAAGCAAATTTTGACTCATTTAATAAATTAGTTTAAATTCTTGTTGACATTTAATTAAAATGCAATTATCCGTTAGGGAGCATATGTAAGTGAAATACGAGGGCCACAGATATCCATTAAGAAAATTCCATATTTATTCATTAGACATTCTTGGTGGTAACAATTTAATTATTTTTGGCAAATAAAATTAAAAGTTATTGCAATGCATTTTATATATTAAATCACAGTGAAAAAAACTTGAGGGGAATGAAATTAAATTATTGTGGACATGATGGACATACGTGGAACCTAAACCGCTAATTTTCAGAGATTTGATTTCTAAGTTTGTATAAATCTGTGTTTGGCTTAACTTGTTAAAGCGATATTCATTAAGCAAATTTTGAGTCACGTTAATTGTGTGACTTAGATTTCACTTTGAGAAAATATATTATTTCTTATTTATTCCTTATTTATTTTATAGCACCTAATTTTTACAACATTTTAATTAATTTCTAAAATACTTTATGAAATAATTGCTGTATCCATTGCTTGTTTTATTTATTTATTTTTGTCTTTATATTTCGCTTTTCTCACGTATATCATACATTTCTATGAGTCTAGTACCATTTTCCAATCCAAGAAAACTATTAATACTACAGAAGATCACAGATCAAGCTAGCTCAACAGAGCATTTTTAGTTTTTTAATGAAAATTTGATGAAGAAATATAACATATCTAGTATTTGAAAAAAAAAGGTTTTCTAAAATACTTAATAGGATCGGAATAATGAATCAGCAAGAATTATTTTTTCTACATAATTTCAACATCATAAGATATTAATTATATTTGTGGATAATATGATGGTCCTCAAATTAATTCTTTTTGTAGATAATTACTTTTTTTGCTGGAAATGGCAAAAAAAAATCTTGTTTTATTTGATTAGTTCCTTTATAAAGTCTTAGTGTATTAAATTTTATACTTAACCAAAGAAATTTGAAGTAGTCTTGAACTATAAAATTCAAAAACGAACTATTTTCTTTCGCAACTCATAAGCATTTTTACACTCATTTCCTTAAGCCTTATTTTAACAGAATTTTTTTTTTTTTTCAAAACAAATACTGTGCTAATTACCGTGAAATAGTTGTTTACTGATTGGTAATGGAAATATTGTAAATAAAACAAAAACAAAAATAACGCTAATCCTCTTTCTTTAAAAAAGGTGGCATTTTGTTGTCCATTTCGGATCATAAATAAAACTAATTATGCGATGAAAAGATTAGTCCAGCTTAAAAAGACAGCTTAAAGACAAACTTTGAAGCTTAAAATTAATTACTGAATTAATTTCTTGAAAAATTATTTTAAGTATTTGTCAGAAATTATTTAAAGATATTTAAGGCGACTAGGGTTATTTTTTAATTCACTATATAAAGCAATAAAATATATGCATGACATATGAGAATAGTTTAATAAAGGGAAATATTTAATTGGGGCCTGGTGGCTGAGTGATTAGCAGTAGAGGACGTAAGTTTCGGTTTCGAGTCCCGGAGGTGCCACGGATGTTTGTAGTGATTCGGAATCCACTTTAAACCGTAGATACCGTAGTGTTTTTTGTAATATGATTGTAGAGCTTTGGGCTTATGGTTGAAAATCCTACCCGTAAAAGAAAAAAACATTATGATATATAGGAACCTACCAGTAGGTAGAGGGACCACTATGGGGCTGTTGTGCCACTGATGATAATAATGATAGATATTACTTATTAATATAATTACAAATGTTTACATTTTTAATTTTTTCAACATTATAGTTCAAAACATTTCTATAAAATTTGTCTTCTAATAATGAATTATTAATATTTTTACTTACATAAAAAGACACATTTATTATAAAACTTTATATAACCTTTTACATTCGGTACGTTCGTTTCATTTATTATTGTTATTCATAAAAATTTTAATTAAATAAATTAATGAATAAATTATTCACTTAAGTCTGAAGATATATTTCTCTTATGATGACATCACAATTTTATTCGTATTTAGCAAATAAGTTCCAGTTATATTCATTTATATTTTATTATACAATATTTGAGCCAAGGGCACAACAGCCCCGATCATTAGGCTATTGCGCTATTAATGATGATGGTGAAAATATTCAGTTTAAAAATTTTGCAAACAATATTGTGTTATAAATGAAAGACCAATTGAGATAGATTTTCCTTATGTTTTTTTTTTTTTTTACTTTATCAACTTAATTCGGTTTTCATAAAATATTCTATCATTAATTAAATCAATGAATATTTTGAAATAAACTGCACTTTAATATTTCATTCGGATTTTTTAATAAATTTGCTAATTAATATAATACATGAGGTGGAGCTGAATTTATTCTGCTTTATAAAAATATAATTTTATATAATACATATGATAGCTTATATACATGTTGCATGTTTAATCGAAACAACTATTTTTTTAAGAAATATGAGTACACAAATTTTAGAGAATATTTTAAAATTAAAATAATTTTGGATAAAAAATTTTGATAAAAAAATCAATTTAAATATGATAAATATACATCATCTTACAGATATATTTCTTTAATCTGTAGGATGATGAATAATAATTTTCTTTCTCATCATTAACTTATCATTTATTATATTATCTTCATCATTGAAAATATAATTATTCTTCATTTTCCATTACTTTCACCATTCATCATTCATCATTATATATTTCTACCAAACAAATCATCATGAAATGTTATGAAAAATAATCTCTTAGTGATTTTGTTTGGCTTTGTAATTTTGTTTTGGCTTAATTTTGTTTTGGCTCACAAAAGAAATTATTTTACATGTATTAGATTTATTTTGCATATTTTATGATATATTTATTTTGTACCTTTCACACACTACAAATCAAATTAAACGTATTCAATAAACTTTTATTCCAAACATATTCAAAGAAAAACGTTTTTTTAACTCACAAATTTATGATAAAAATAACGTTTTTAATACTCTTTCTCTTAAACAACGCATAAACGATTATGTTTTGCGAAATAAATCTTCCTTCTTTTTTTTTACTTAAAACTGTCAGCTCATTTTGTGTTTTTATAATAAAATTTTGCACAAGATACGGCAAATCTTTTTCGAAACTCTTTTATGATTTATATTACTGAGAACACTGTCTATGTGTCTCAAATTCTGTAAATAAGCAATTTATTTCCCTTAGCTGTATTTAGATATGCACGGGCAAAAGATATTGTGAAGTTATGGCAGGAATATTTACTTGAGATAGAATTAAAGGGAAAAAAAGCAATTTTATTTATGAATTTAATACATTGATATTGTCACGTATCCTTTTTATATACCAGAGAGGATGGTTTTGCATTTATTGATGGCGCTAAGACACGAACATGCATTTTTATTTTTGATTCTTTCAACCGCACGCTGTCAGGATGCTTTTGCGATATTTACTTTTGTGATAAAAGGAATATTTTACTAGACATTGTTATTTTTATAGTTAATGAAATCTACAGTACTTTTTATGGGAATAGAATAATAGAAAGATATTGAAGATAGTAGTTATTGGTAGTCTTATGGGGTTTGGAAACGGATGTGATAAATTTCAGTTATTTTTATAAGTTATATTTTATTGGTCTAGTACATTTATTTTATGTATAAAAATGATAGTAACATCAAAAATTCTTGAAAGTAAATAAAAATACTAAAAGGAAATATAATTGGAAATTGTAATTCATATATGAGTTCATTATACAATTATACAGTTCATTATAAAATGTGTAACAAGTAATAAAATCAATGTAAAAACCATGATAAAAATGTACTTAATACAATATAAAACAATATTATATAATACAATGTAAAAACGTGACATATAAGTAATGTAAAACAATATTATATAATACAATGTAAAACGTGACATATAAGTAATGTAAAACAATATTATATAATACAATGTAAAACGTGACATATAAGTAATGTAAAACAATATTATATAATACAATGTAAAACATTTATTTTTACATTAAAAATCTACAATGGACATGAGTATAATGTTGAATCATTTGTTTAAACACCAAAGAAGTTCATTTTAGCTAATAACTTCCTGTCATATATAATAAATATAACATGGATAATAATAAAATAACATGGTGGATAATATATATTTTAAATATCTTTATACTGATGTAAATATATGTGACTTTTTTAAGCATTTCCTTATTAAAATCAACCAGTATTTTAAAATGTTTTTCAGATAAATCTACTTCAGTGTGTAGTTTCTAGTCCGTACGAAAAAAGGAATAATGAATTTACTTGAGTTTCCTATGAGGGGAAAACGAAAATATCAAAAAGGCTGATTAACAATCAAGATATAATCACCACTTGAATTCATTCGTTTTTCAAAACAGTGACTTCAGTGCATTCCACCTACAGAAATCGAACACTTCATCTTCTATCTGGCTTGTTCTGAAACTATGAACGGATGTTATGTGGTAATAGTGAAGTACCACGAAGGTTATTGTTTGTGTTATTTAATAGACTTTTATCCCTGATGTAATGCAAACAATTGTTTTAGGTTTTATACTTAGAAATATTCCAAGATTCCTAAGCTAGCAAAAAAACTAAAAACTAATAAATAAAATTTAGAAATAAAATGTAAATATGCCGGAAAGTACGTGAATAACTTATTTTTGTTCTATAACTTAAGAAAATTTTCATTTTCATTTGTTTATAATCTTTTTCAAGTAAAGGGTATATTAAAAGCAACAATATATGCTTTAACATAATATAATATCTGAAATATTAAAAATATTCTTTATATTAGAAATACTTGGTTTATAGAATTAACGAAAAAATAATACTGGTTTAAGCATTTAAAAGTTTAATAAGTTCAATTAAAGTTTAATACGTTGAAGTAAAATGTGTATAGAAATTTATATTGACAATTAATATTTTAACTAAGTTTTCGTAATTAAATAATTAATAATTATTTCAATTTAGAACAAGTATATTGATACTGAGTAATTATATACACAATATACTGTAATATATGCATCACAATATAATAATATATTTTATACAAAGATAATAATATTATTAGTGCTACAACTATTTCATCACATTTACTTAAGTGAACAACAATACTTAAATAATATTGTTGTCGGGTAATAATATGTTTAATTTAGATTCAAAATTGAGAAAAAGGATTATAAAAATAAGATTGTCTAAAAGCGAAAAAAAAAACCCTTTTTCTTTCAATATTCCCCAATTATTCCTCTGCAAAATTATCCTTGAAAAGCAAAGATTACTTAATTTATGCAATTGTGAGATGAATTTTTATTCTTTATTATTTATTTATATAAGCATGATTAAAACGTTTCTTTAATTTTCGAATGCATAATTATAATTTAGTGTCTAAATCTCTGAAAGAGATAAATATTGCTTCATTATCTATATTAGTTTGGCTATATCTTGTAATTTAATTTTTTTTTACACTTACCATTTTAAAATTTAATGAAATCATAAGTCATGAAATTTAGATGTAATTGTTTTAAAATAAAATTAGTAACAAAAAAGTAAAATTAGCATGAATATTTGTTTCGGGAAATAGTTATATTTAATAATTGTCAAAAGTAATTTCAAAATTATTTTAATTATTACAAAATTAAGTTCAATAGTTAAAAAGAGATTTCGATTAAATTTTAACATTTGAAACTTTTTATACCATTATTTCCAAATTAAATTGTTTGCATTAATATAATAATTAAATATGATTATTGATTATTGATTAATATAATAATAATAATTGATTATTGATCATTATTAATAATAATTATGACTATTGATTATTAATTATTAATGGTCATTGAATAATTAATACTAATAATTGATTATATCAATATACAATGCAATTATCTGTTATCAATATACAATATTTATGCGAAAAGTTTTCTATACTGGAAATAAGCCTTTGATTATCAAAGAAGAAATAACATTGTTTATATATTTTATTCCATTTATAGGTTGAATCACCAAGTAAAAATTAATATCGATTAATATTGATATGGGTTTAAATATAATGTTTCTTGCATTGCTAAATTTATAATTTCCAATATTTCTTAATATTTTCTGTAAGTATCTTGTTCAGAAAAGCTAAAAATTTATTAATACGATTAATATTTTGCATGCATCAGTATTATTCTAAAAATAAAATTCGAGAATTTCACTTCACACAAACCATATTTCAATAAATCATTGACATTTACGTTACACAAATTGCATTACAAAAATACTTTCAGCAGTATTTATAAAAGGAAATAAAAATAGAAGTCTTTAACAAGTGTTCTCTTATTAAATTAATAGTATTTTTCACTTTTCAAAATGCAGCCTATATATTTAATTGAAAACAACTTTATGAAAGAAAAAAAAAAAGAATATAGATTCTAAGATTATTGAAACTCGCTAACGTATTAATTTCTGCTTTTCAACTGATAAAGAGCTTACAGTATTTTTAATGGGAAAATATTTGCTGCATGAAAATAATTCAGCTTTAGATGTTGCTGTAAAAATAGCTATTTCTTTGAAGTATTTGATTTGGAAGCTTTTTACTCTTATTTTCAATGTGAAATCTGTGATTGTTGAAAACTGAAATTTACGTCGAGTCATTTAATCATCTCGAAAAGATTAGTAAACCAATTATTTATTTTTTAAGCTCCCATTCAGACAGTATAAAAGGAGTAAAATTACATCTTGTAAAAGTATTAAAGTGCATATTATTCGATTTTTACGTATGTATATGAAGAGTGAAAGATTTATTTTATGTAAAACATCGAATAATATAAACTTTTATTTCATTTAATTTCCTACTTTTACTAGATGTAATTTTTTACTGCTGAAAGGATTCAATAGGAGCCTTATCTGAATAGAAGCCTAAAAAAATAATTGGTTTACTAAACTATAATATATATATATAAGTATATGATATATACCTATAAGTATGTATATCAATATATATATGCATTAAAATATAATGGTGCATTTAGAAATGGGAAAAATTATAAAGATGTTTTTAAAAATATGTACACATTTTTATTTTTATTTTCAATATTCTTTATTTAAAGCATACACTATGAAGTTTACCTTAGCGAATGTTTCATTTTGGAAATTCTAAAAGGAACATATCGCAAGTTTAACATAGTACTTTAATTGTTAAATTATAATTTTTTTTTTATTTATGAGAGACTAATTCAGTTTTAACAAGAATAACATTAAAAATAAAGGACTCATTCTCTCTCTCTCTATATATATATATATATATACATATATATATATATATATATGTATATATATATACATATATAAATAAACATATATGTATATGTATATTAATGTTATTAATCATAATTAATATTATTATTTAACAAGAATAATAATAACAAATATAACGTGAATATGTATTAATGTTATTAATATATGTTATTGTTTTTAAAATCTAATTATTCTGAGATAAATCAAATAATTTGAAATTTAACAATTAAAGTACTTTTTAAACTTCCGATTTAATTTTTAGAATTGATGAAATGAAATATTTTCTAAGAAAATCTTCCAATATATGCTTTAAATATGTAATATTTAAAATACAAAGATAAAAATAAATTTACATTTTTTTTTAAATATATAACATTTCATATTTCCAAATATCGAAAAATTACATTTTTTTTTTTTGCATATTGTTTAGATATTTTATTTAAACGACAAATTTCATTATCCGATTAAATTTTCAGAACTTACGAACTTGGAAGTTATTTAACTCTTAATGTTGGACAAAAAATGAAAAAATCTACAGCCCATTTTGGTCTTAGTTTAGCTTGCAGTGTTGCCACACAAACAAAAGACAAAAAAATTCCTCCTAAACAGAATTTTTTTTTTGACAAAATTGATGGGAAAACAGCAGAAATTACGTGAAGAAGGAATTTTTCGTTGCTTACATTCAGTGTTTTGGTGTGTTGCTAATTTGCTTCAGTCTTAATCTTGGGGAAAAATCCTTATTTTTTGTTATTACTTCTTTTGTGTAGTTGATAATCCAGCTTATTTTTTCTCCCATCTTCACTTATTGAACTGATACGTAATACCATGTATTTATTAAAAAAAAATGTGACATTTTGAGAAAAAAAAAAAACAATAAAAAATATTTGATATTTTGAGACTGAAAATATTTGAAAGTTTTTCAAATTTAAATTTTAAAATGGTAACAGAAATTCCTAAGAATGGTTAAAATCCATAATATTTTTTTTTTTTGTATCTCTTTTGTAAAATATTTTTTTTCTTTTCTTTTAATAAATATTTATAGGAACTCTTTAGAAACCATTTCAGTGGTGCTATTTTGTATACATTTTATTATCATTACATACTTGGGTATTTTCTATTAAATACACTGACGTATTTAATAGTGACTTGATACACCTGTAATAAGAGATTATAATTCATTTATTTATTTACATGAAATTGTATTGATATCGATCTCGGATTTTTTTATTCTGATGCTACATATTTTTTAATACATTTACAAAAATAATCAAACATAAAATATAGTGGATAATTTATTATCCTTATTTTTATCCTGTATTTCTAAATTTTTGTATCCTATATTATCTTGCATTTAATAGAAATAATGAATTAATTAAAAATGTACACAACAATCCCCACTAGAACAGCAGTAATAAACAAGCACAGCTAGTGTGTAGGAGTTTCAAAATTCGTTGCTTCCATTGCTAGTCACTTGTTTCAAAAACGAAGAGATTCAATCACTATTATGATAAGTTGTCTTAATAGTCTTATCTCTATAATCAAGACATCTAGAGATTTATTTAAAATGTTCTTCCATAAGGCATGCAAATACGAAGGTGTTCCCTTTAGTATGTTCGTAGCATACATAAGTGAAACACTAGGGTCACCGATATTCAACAACAACAAAAAATATTGTATTACAAACAATGAATCACCAATGAACCACAAATGAATCTCCTTGGTTACGCCGACAATATCCAAGCATTATTCCAATCACAATGATAATACTCCTTGTTATTAATTTTATGAGAGGATCCTAGAATTCTGTCTTTGCACTTTTTGATCTTACATCAGAGTACAAATTAAAGATGAACATAGAGAATTCAATGACATAGAACGTGATTTACAATTGAGTGAAATAGTCTCCACTTGGATGTTACTTTTATGGACAAGGGAAATCACACAGATGAATTATAAATGACTCAATCAAAACGGGGACCTATTTTTTTACATTGTATTCGGTTTTCTTTATATTGCGTTTTGTATTGTGGGTTTCTTCTTGTCATTGTTTACAACAAAAGTTCGGTCAAATGTAATCAGAACAGTTTTGAATCTTGAATTTTGCCATATTTTTTAAAAAAGGACATTTAATTAACTTAAAAACCAAATTAGTGCATTAAGTGTTATTACAAATAAAATATATGGGTATTGCTTTGTAGAGAGTAAGGCAGTGTTGTCCTGGACAGATTTCAAAATTTTTGTTGGTTTAATTATTATTTATTTAATTTCTTTCAGAAGCTATTCTAATTGTTCTATTTAAAATAATTTTCTTTCTTTAGTGTGAATTAAATTTAAAATAAATTTCTTTAGTGTGCTTTTGTATTAAATTTCTTTTATAAAAATTCTTTAGTGTGCCTTTTTATTCAATTTCTTAAGTGCTCCTTTTTTATAAAATTGTTTGATTTAGAATCTTTTGAATTCCTGAAATTTTTAAAAATATTTTTAAAATTTATTTCACATGATTTTAAAAATTTATTTGAACTTTTATGTATATTTTTATTTATTTTACATTTCTTAAGCTCTTTTCTATAAAGTCATTTGGAATTTTATAATTTTTATTTAATCTATTTTCGTTTTTCAGTTTTGTACGAAAACGAATGTACGTTATGTATTGCCTGAATAAGGGTTATTGATAAAGAAAGAAAAATATCATTTGAACTGTTTTATATTTCATATCTAATATCTATATTTAATATTCAATTTTATATTGTTGACAATATCAATATTAATATTTGATATCCTTCCCATTTTACTGCAAACTTTTTTAATATTGCTATACGTTTCATTCTTACATTAAATTCTAAATGTTGCGGCCAATCTGTTTATCATTCTGGCAGATTAATTTTTTAAATTTGCTTACTTAATTCTCACAGCTTTAATTTTACAGTTTTGCTTACTCCTTACAGCTTCATTCCTAAAAACAGAACAGAGAACTGGATTAGTTCTGTTCATTCCAGTTCATTTCTGTTCGGCAGTCAGACAAGAGTCTTCTTATCTCGTTTCGGCCAAACTTTCGCCCAACAGAATTCACTCATCCGGTACAGAAATACCTTGTTCATTTTCGAACTGCACGACGATAATAAAAAGAAAAGAACCCTACACACTACTTTTATGAAGGTGGAAGAAGAGAAGGGAACCTTCTTTTCTTACTGCTGCATGTCGATCTTTTTTTTTTTCTTTCTTCTCACTGCTGTATAGCAAGTAGTGAGAACACATTTTTTTTTTATCAGGATGTTTTCTTTCATTCCTGTATTTCTTTTTTTTTTTTTTTTCTGGCGGCAAAAGTGTTGCAGTGGAGAAAAAGGATTGCCCATGTAGAACCAAATAATTCGACTTGGGTTGTCTTAATCGGGTTTGAACGACCTTCTTTCTCCGGTACGCTCCGTGTAATTTCCCGGAGAGGCATTTCAACGACCTCGCAAATCCACATTATGCAGTGTCTGCCAGGGTTACTTATTGGTGTCCAATATTTATTTTTGTAGCATCGGAATGTGATACATTTTCTTTTTTATGTAACTGCGGTGCAGTGATATATAAAAGCGAGAACATATAAAATAAAAGAGCCTAGATCCGTCTTTTTTTTTTTTTTTTTGTCATATATGAAAGGATATTAAACGTGGAGAGTTAAGGATAATTATTTCTATATTGATGGAAATATATCTAGACTTTCATGAAGTTGAGGTATCTAAAACTAGATTGGTGTTAACTTAACCATTATATAGACAGGTAATTGCAAAGCACAGTAAAGTTTTTTATAAAAGACCTTATAAATTTGTCTGTTCACAACAATTTACATAAACTATCTCTGCATGATTGGCTTTAAATGAATATATTCTCTCGAATGAACTTGCAAATTGATCAAATTATTTGTGAAATGTGTTCAATTATTTAAAGTTGTGTATAATGAATTTTAGTAATAGTTATATATAATTTAATGTAAAATATTTTTAAATATTATCTCACCTAAATTGCAGAAATATAATTTCCTGTAACATACATTTATTTTTATGTTTTATAATGGTATGAAGCAAATTTATTAGATGTACTTTGATTTACAATGTATTAAGCAAATTTATTAAATGCACATAGATTTACAATTTATTAAGCAACTTCATTGGGCATACCGTTGTTAAAAGAAAGTAATATAAAATAGAGGTGTATCTAATGTACTTCTAGTCTATGTTAATTTAGAATCTTGACAAATAATTGCAACATAAATTTGACGCAGTCTGCAATTCATTTTAGCTTGTAGCAGTCGGAGAAGATATAAGGCTTGCACTAATCTCATTTTATTTCAAAGAAGTTAAATTTTCATTTTTTTTTGTTTCAAAACATACTTGAATCTATTCACTTCGGTTACTTAAAGTTTATTAGGGCTGTCCCTTAAGAAAATACGCAACATCTTGTAATACATATCTGCCATCTTGCAATGATTATCGGTCCATGTTGATATTTTAATCAAAGAAAACACATATGAATTTATTAAAGAGGTCTACTAAATAGATTAAACATTTTTTAATACTCCCACATTTTTTAGAGCGGCCAGATGTCTAAATGGCTAACTCTTGGCCTTTGGTATCATAAAAGCTCTATCAGAATCTTTCGTTGGTATGAATGTTTGTTAGTTTTCGAAATTCTCGTTTAGCTGTTGATCTCGATCTACTAGACCGAAGTGTGCAAAAATGACCGCAGAGCAAAAAATGTAAACGCACTTTTAAATACAATTGATGTTTACAAATTATAGGAGCCACCAATTATAGTGAAAGACTAATGAAGTCAACAGCAGCGTATGTGAAATATGTATTACATATATATATATGTGTAAACATATTTCCTGAAGCAGTAAAACATTGTCTAAAAAATCTTTAAATCCCCTGCCATTAAAAAAAAAAAATAGCTTTAAAAATATCGTGGAAAAGCATCAGAAAATTATTCGTAAAAAAATATCAAGAAAATTGTCGTGAAATTATATCAGATCATGATTACATTTGAATCAAATACAATGTATATAACTTCATCAACATAATAATATAAAATTAAAGATGACAGACTTTTAAATCAAAATTCACTTTTAAGCATAATCAAGATTTTTTTTTATGAAATGACCGATTATTCTAATAAGTTAAAATACAATATCAATAGTTGTTGTTTTTATTTAAGATATTTTTATGAGTAGTGAAAACGTTTAAATATTGATTTGTAGTATATCGCTTTCAATTTTATAAATTTTATGTTATCTTTCTTTTTTACCACTTTTGAACGATAACTAATGAACATGACTGAATTCCTGAAGATGATTTATTGATAAACAAAGAAAAATACCAATTTTACAGTTTTATATTTATATTTAATATTTAACTTTTAATTACATTGAATTGTATATTTATATATCAATAATAATATTTAATAACAATTTTAATGCAAAGTTTTCTTAATATTGCTGCTACGCGTTTTGGTCTTACATTAAATTCTGAAATTTTGTATCAAACCTGTATAACAGCCCAGCCAATTAATTTTTTTAAATTTATTTACTTATTTACTACAGCTTTAATTTTACAGCTTTGCTTAATCCTTACAGCTTTATTCCAAAAACACAACAGAGAACCGAATTAGTTCTGTCCATTCCAGTCCATTTCTATGCGGCAGTCAGACAAGAGTCTTCTTATCTCGTTTCGGCTAAACTTTCGCCCAACAGAATTCACTCATCCGGTACAGGAATACACTCGTTCAGTTTCGAACCGCACGACGATGATAAAAAAGAGAAAAGAACCCTACACACTTCTTTTTATGAAGGAATGAAAAGAAGACAAAGAAATATTCTTTTCTTACTGCAGCATGTCGATCTTTTTTTTCTTCTTCTCACTGCTGAAGTATAGCAAGTAGTGCGAACACATTTTTTTTTTTTATCAGGATGTTTTCTTTCATCCCTGTAGTTCTTTTTTGGCGGTGAAAGTGTTGCAGCGGAAGAAAGGACTGCCCACGCAGAACCAAATAATTCGACTTGGGTTGTCTTAATCGGGTCTCGCCACATCACCCTTGGCCTTGAACGACCTTCTTTCTCCGGTACGCTCCACGTCATTTCCCGGAGAGGCATTTCAACGACATCGCAAATCCATGTTATGGCGTGTCTGCAAGGGTTACTTGTTGGTGTCCAATATTTATTTTTTGGAGGCACCGAATGTGATACGTTTTTTTAATGCAACTGCAATGTAGTGATATATAAAAATGAGGGCAGACAAAGTAAAGAAGCCAGATCCGTCTTTTATTCCGTCATATATGAAAGGATATTAAACGTGGTGAGATAAGGATAATTATTTATATATTGATGAAAATATGTCTAGACTATCATAAAGCTGAGGTATCTAAAACTAGATTGGTGTTAACTTAATCATTATATTGCCACGTAATTGTAAAACACAATGAACGTTTTTTCATAAAAAAAGACTTTATAATTGTGTGCATTTACAGCAATTTAGGAAAAATTATCTGCATCTTAGCTTTGATACCTTATTAAATGAACTTAAAAAATTTATAAAATTATTTGTGAAATATCTTCTATTATTTAAAGTTGTGTATAATGAATTTTAGTGATAGTTGAACATAATTTACTGTAAAATATTTTTAAAAAATGATCTTACCCATGAATTCCTAAAATATGCTTTCATGTAACATACTTTTATTTTTATATTTTTTCAAATGTATTAGCCAATTTTTAGATGTACTAAGATTTACAATGTACAAATTTAGATTTAAAATAACTTTAAGCAAATTTATTAGACACGCGATTGTTAAAAAGAAAGTAATCTAAAAATAGAGGTGTATCTAGTGTACTTCTAGTCTTATATAATTGGAAATTATTGTGACATAAACTTGAGGCTGGCAGCATTGCATTTTAACAGAACATGCGAGCATGCAGCAGTGTGAGAAGCTAAAAGACTTGTCCTAATCTCCTTTTATCTCAAAGAAGAAAAATTTCATTATTTTTTAGGCTCAAAATCAGCTTGAATCCATTCTGTTTGGTTACTTAAAGTTTATTGTGAAATTTTTCTGCCTTAAAAAATAGGCGGGCATGACACATCATATATCTTGCAATGTATATAGGTCCATGTTGATATTTTCACTAAAGTAATCACTTAAAAGATGATCAAAGAGCTATGTTAATTAGATAAAGCATCTTTTAGTACTCTCACTATTTTAGATGAAATTGCTGTTTTATATTTTCCCATGTTGATTTTAACACTACTTGAACCTTGTCCATCCATGCAGATCTCTTCGATCAATTTATGAATGTTTTCTTTAATCAAGAAAAACATAAATTGATCAAAAAGGTCTGCTAACTAGATAAATCTTTTCTGATATTCCTAACTTTTTAGATACAATTGCTGTTGTATATCGTTCCATGTTGATATTTTGATTAAAGAAAACACTCATAAATTGATCGAAGAGTCTGCTAACTTGGATAAAAGCATCTTCTAATATGTCCACCTGTTTAGCTATAATTGCTGTTGAATAAATTAAAGGAACTACCAATCCGAGACATCAATAAAGGGCAAGCACCACTGAAAATAATTTAAACAAGTGTTTTTAGAAACACAGAAATTAACACAGACCAAAGCAAGTCATATGAAATATGTAACATAGTTCCAGAAGTAATAAAACATTGCCTAAAAAAATCTTTAAATCTCCTGCCATCTAAAAAAAATTAAAAATCGTTGAAAAGCATTAAAAATCAATATATCAAGTTAAATATATGAAGGAAATTGCAGTACACCCTACATATCACGATTCCATCCAATTCAGATCTTTTCCACAAAACAATTCAGAAATCTTCATCAATATAGTAATTTAAAAATAAAACTTCTTAGAGGTTTCATGTAGCAAAGAGAAAGTATACTTTTTGCAACGATTTTTTTTAATGAAATTTTCGATTATTCTAATAAATTATAACGTTAGTATAACAACTGTTTATTATGTTGTTTTCGTCGATGTAAACATTTTATTAAAAAAAAAAATTATAAATAGTGAAAACAGTTCAATACAATATTGTAGTATTTGAAAAATTCAAAAATTAAACTTCATTGAGTACAAGGTTAATAAAAACAAGTATGTACATACTAAGAAGTAAAAATCGACGCTGACAAATTATTAAATTCTAATGAAATTTTGTACCTAAATATCATCAACCATTCATGAAAATGATAAAAGTTTAGCCCCTAAGAAACGAATAATAATGATGCATGATTAATTTTGGTATATTAAATATTGTCCTATTCTGTAAGTGGTATATTTTAGTTTTCTATTCTCTATACGATTGATTTTATAGTTTAAAAGTCATTATATGTGTAAGAAATAAAGGATTCAGTTTTCTACCATCTGAAATTTATTCTATATATTTATTCCTGTAGTATTGTGAAGTATAATTAAGTGACATAAAAATTAATTATGAAATTCAAAACAAAAATAAATAAACAAAATATTTCTAGAGTGTTTCAGAATTTTGCTTCTTTCAATCAATTGTAAAAAATTAATAAAAAAGTAAACTTTAATATAAAAGAAATAGTACAATAAAATATTATTGCTAATAAATAAAACTTTGTGTTCGTTATAATCATTACTTATATTTAGATCTTTTCATAACCATTCTTTAGATAATTTAGTAAGCAATATACAACATCCAATTAGTTTACATTTACAATTACAAAATTTAAAGAATATTAAGAACTTAGTACTTTTAAAATATAACTAAAAGCATAATTTATATCTGAAGAGCTATAAAAGAATAAATTAGAATGGTATTTCTAATTACAAAGAAATAATATCATCAAATGGAAAGGAAGCATAAATACTTACCACTTTTAAAAGTATGTTACAGATTATTTAAGTAATAATATTTCTTTATCAAAATAAAAATTAGTTTGTATCCTTATGTAAAATTTTATTTTAAAGTACATTTAGCTCTTTTTTTTCAATTCTTTCTATTAGCTCACACTCTCCCTATATATATCTTGTTCAAATTTTCAATCGTTAATAAAATACTTTCCTATTCATCCACTAAAATTCAAACGCATTTTTTTTTTGAGCTTGTAGTGGACGATACTTGATGTTAATACAGATTTTTCAAATATTAATTCAGCAATTAAATTTAATTAATTCATTTTAGTTTTTTTTTAGATTTAAGTTGCATATATCTACCAATAGAGGGCGCCAGATAAACTTAAAAAAATAAATGAAAATTATTTATAAAGGACTTTCTGCAATGTAGTGAAAAAAAGTAGGAATTGATTTAAATTTTTTTTTTTTTTTTTTTTTATCACTTGTTTTTTCAAATACACAGAAATTCTCATTCACAAAGTTTTTCTGTTTCAACTTGTGTATTTATATTCCAATAATAATTTCCAGCCAAACTCGTTCCCTTATAATACATGAGCAGCTAGAGTACAGAGAGACTGCGTTCGAAACAGCTGAAGGGCACTGAAGCAATCGCTGCTTTCATAAACATGGAAACTCGATAGCGATGATTAAAGGAAACTACCAATGCCGTAATGTTTATAAATGGGTATAAACGCATTGTCGCAACAGTAGTCAAGCTGCCTAGTGAGAAGTGTCTTTCCAGTTCATCAAGCAATTGCTGGGCAGTAACCCTTCAAAGTCCTCTCCAAAAGGAATGTATTTCCTTTAATCATCCATCAGTGGGCATACGTACGTGAAATACAGGGCTCACAGATTCTTAATGAGAAAAATCCATATTTGGTCATTAAACATTTTCGGTGGTTTTGTAGCTATTCAATTATTTTTGTCAGATAAAATTAAAAGTCATTGCAATATATTTTATATATTAAATCACAGTGGAAAAACTTGCAGGGAAGGAAATTAAATAATTGATGGACACAATCAACATAGGTGGAACCTAAACCACTAATTTTCAGTGATTTGATTTCTAAGTTTGTATAAATCTGTTTTTGGCTTAACTTGTTAAAGCGATATTCGTTAACCAAATTTTGAGCCATGTTGATTATGTGACTTAGATTTCAATTGGAAGAAAATATTAATTCCTATCAATTTTATAGTCTTAATTATTTTATAACACTTTACTTTTACAATATTTTTATTAATTTCTATAATTTATCTTTATACCTCGTTTTCCACATATATATCATATATTTCTATGAGCCTGGTCACATTTTTCAATCCAAGAAAACCGTCAATGCACGAGAAGACCAGCATCAAGCTAGATAATTGTTTTAAATGAAAATTCAAATAACAAATGTCACCTTTATAGCTTTTGAAAAAAAAAAAGGTATTGTCAAAATACATAATAAGATCAGAATAATTATTCAGCAAGAAGTATTTTTTTCTATATAATTTCAACATCATAAGATATTAATTATATTAGTGAATAATATGATGGTCTTCAAATTAATTCCCTTTGTAGATAAATACTTTTTCTCTTAGGTGTGATTTGTTCTCTTTGCTTTTTATTTGATTAGTTCCTTTTTATACAATTTTCTTGCATTGAATTTAAGATTTAAGCACAGGTATTTAAAGCAGTCTTGAAGAATAAAATTAAAAAAACAAAATACTTTTTTTTACTACTCATAAGCATTTTATACTCAATTTCTTTGTGAACCGTATTTAAATGAATTTTTTTGCCAAACCAAATACAGCGTTGAAAAGATAAAATAGTTATTTGCTGATTGGAAATGGAAATATTGTAAATAAAAAATATAATAATGCTTATCCTCGTTCTTTAAAAAAGATGACCTTTTTTGTCTTCCATTTGAGATCATAAATAAAACTAATTATGTGATGAAAGGATTAGTCTAGCTTACACAGCTAACTCTTTTCATGGAATGAATTTTACTTTAATTTATAATGCTAGTTGTAAGGACAGAAGACAAATTTTTAAGTTTAAAGTTAATTACTGAACTAATTTGTTGTAAAATTATTTTAAGTGTATTTCTGAAAGTCAATATTTAAAGGCGGTTTTTTATTCACTTATATAAATCAATAAAAGCTATGCATTTCATTTGAGAATATTTACTAAAATTTTCCAAACAATAATATGTTATAACTGAAAATAAATTGGCATTTAATTTTCCTTAGATTTTTGTACAACATAAAACAGCTTTCAAAAAATATTTAATCATTAATTAAATTATTGATTATTTTGAAAAAAATGCAATATCATCGTTCATTATAAACAATTCCTATTTTTTCATGAAATTGCCAATTTATATAATACGTAAGCTGAATCGATATTTCTCTTCTTTACAAAAATATAATTTTATATGTTGCATATGAAGTTTATAATTTGCTTATTTAATAAAACAGCTATCGTTTTATAAATATGAGTTCACAGATTTTAAAGATAATTTCAAAATCAAATTAATAAGATAAATTTAGGATAAAAATGCTCTGATAAAAACTGCAATTTCATTGCTCATTGTAAACAATTCAGATTATTTCATAAATTTGTTTATTTATATAATACATGAGTTTAATCTATATTTTTTTCTTCTTTACAAAATTATCGTTCTATATATTATATATGATAGCTTACATTATATATGTTGTTTAATCAAAACAACTATTTTTAGAAATATGAGTATACGAATTTTAGAGATTATTTCAAAATTACGTTAATAAGATAATTTTGGATAAAAAATTTGATAAAAAATCAAATTAAATTTAAAATTAATCTAATTTTTTAAATTTAAAATAATCAATTTAATAAATCATTAAATCAATAACAAATAATAAATCAATTTAAATTTAAATTATAGTAAATAAACAAAATCATGGCAGGAAACTATAATTATATTCATCATCGTACATTTCTGCCAAAAATATCATCATGAAATGTTATAAAAAATAGTCTCTTAGTGATTTTGTTTGGATTTGTAACTCAACCAGAAAAGAATTGATTTTATATATAATTGGATTTATTTTGGTATATTTTATGTCATATTTTATTTGGTACTTTTCATATTCCATAAATTAAACTAAACGAATTCAACAATATTTTATACCAAACATATTGAAAGAAAAACATTTTTTCCTCAAAAATTTATGATAAAAATTAGGTTTTTAACACTGTTTCTCTTAAACAACGCATTAACGATTATGTTTTCCGAAACAAATCTTCCTTCTTTTTTTTTTTTTACTTAAAACTGTCAGCTCATTTTGTATTTTTATAATAAAATTTTGCCCAAGATACTGTAACCTTTTTTGAAAATTCTTTTATGATTTATATTATCTTATGTCTCAAATTCTGTAAATAAGCAATTTATTTCCCTTAGTTGAATTTAGATATGCATAGGCAGAAGATATGGTGAGGTTATGGCAGGAATATTTACTTGAGATAGATTAAAGGAAAAAACAATTTTTTTTATGAATTTAATACATTGATATTGTCACGTATCCTTTTTATATACTGAAGAGGATGGTTTTGCATTTATTGATAGCACTAAGACATGAACGCACAATTTTGTTTTTGTTCTTTCAACCACACGCTCTTACGAAGCTTTTGCGTTATTTACTTTTGTGATGAAAGGAATATTTTACTAGACATTGCTATTTTTATAGTTAATGAAATCTGCAATACTTTTATGGGAATAGTATCATAGAAAGGAATTAAAGATAGTAGTTATTGGTAGTCCTATGGGTTTTGGAATCGGATGCGATAAATTTTTTAAAAATTGACTTTATTTTTATAAGTTATATTTCACTGCTCTAGTACATTTGTTTTATGTATAAAAAATGATATAAATATTAAAAATTCTTTAAAGTAAGAAATAACAGTAAAAAGGAAAATATGAAATAAAATTCAAAAAATGTAATTAAATTCAGAAAATGCATTGTTCTGCACTATGCAAATGTGTTTCAACAAGTATTTTTAATAGTAGAATGTGAAACAATGTTACATAATACAATGTAAGATATATTTTTAGCATAAAGAATGTTTTGATAAAAACTGCAATTTCATTTGTTCATTGCAAAGAATCTAAATTAATTCATATATTTTACCAATTTATATCATATATGAAGGGGATTTATAATGTCTGATTTTTAAAAAATATATAATTTATATATTATATATGATAGATTATATGTTGAGTGTTTAATTAAAACGACTATTATTTTTAGGTATATGAATACACAAATTTTTTTAGATTATTTCACAATCAAATTAATAAGATAATTGGGGATACAAATTTTGATAAAAATTTAATTTAAATATGGTAAATAAAAAGATTATGCAGGAAACTATCATTATATCCATCATCATTGAACCTCTAATCATTCTTCATTACCTGTTTTCTTTATTCTCATTCATCATTATATATTTTTACCAAACAAATCATCATAAAAAGGATATAAAAATAATTTCTTATTATTTTTGTTTGGCTTTGTAATACAATCATGAAAGAATTTATTTTTATATGTATTAGATTTATTTGCATATTTTATGTCATATTTATTCTGCACTTTTCACATTCTATAAATTAAATTAAACGAATTCAATAAACTTTTTATTCTAAACATATTCAAAGAAAAGCGCCTTTTTTTTTACTCAATAATTTATGATAAAAATAAGGTTTTTTAATACAATTTCTCTTAAAAAAAAAATAAACGATTATGTTTTGCGAAATAAATCTTCGTTTTTTTTTACTTAAAACTGTCAGCTCATTTTGTGTTTTTATAATAAAATTTTCCCAAGATACTGTAACCCTTTTTTGAAAATCGTTTTTATGATTTATATTACCGAGAACACTGTCTATGTGTCTCAAATTCTGTAAATAAGCAATTGATTTCCCTTAACTGTATTTAGATATGCATAGGCAGAATATATTGTGAAGTTATTGCAGAATATTTTCTTGCTAATAAGATTAAAGGGAAAAAATAATTTTTTTTTTTTGATGAATTTAATAATTATATATTATTTTAATAATTATTTATTATTTAAAATGGTTTTGCATTTATTGATGGCAGCATCACGAATTACGAAATTGTATATTTCTACCAAACAAATCCTCATGAAATGTTATAAAATAATTTGCTTTATTTACTTTTTGTGATAAAAGGGATATATTTTATGTGATTGTTATTTTTATATTTTAAATCTGCTGTACAATTTTTTGTACAACAGAATATCTAGAAATTAAATTTAAGATAGTAGTTACTTGTAGTCTTTTTTAGAAACGTATGGGATAAATTTTAAGCCATAAAAACATGAAAATATTTTTTTTATATTTTTTTAAACAAGTAGATATTTTATGTATAAAAAATGATAGTTCATCAAAAAATTTTGAAAGTAAATACTAACACAAAAAACGAAAAATTGAAATAAAAAAAGTTATAATTCTGATATGAGTACATTGTTCTACATTATGCAATGTTAACAATTAATAAAACACTGTCTATGTAAATATCATGCTAAATAATATAATATAAAAAATTTATTTTTATTTCCAATGGCAAGGCAAGTAGAAGAAAATAAAAATAGTAATAATAACAAAAATAACAAAGGGGAAAAAAAACAAAAAAGAATAAACGTCCAAAAAATGCGAAGATGACCGAAGTCATTGCCTTATGAGTTCTCTCTCGCACGCCAGTAAAGTGCTGTCTCCGAGTCACCTTCGAGTACCGCAAGATCACGTTGGAGGTGGTCTTTTGTTCATTTGGTCTGTTGAACAATGTAAATAGCATGCTACGTAATACAATATAAAACAATGTTCCATAAATGTAAAACAATGTTACATAGTACAATGTAAAAACTTTTTACATAATTCAATGTAAAACAATATTACATAATACGTATAAAAAAATATTGCGTAATATAATATAAAAACAATTAATTTTACATTAAACAATCTAAAATGAATGTATGTGGATGAATCATTTGTTTAAAGACCAAAAAAAGACCAGCTCCTTTTTAACTAATAACATCTTATAAGATATAATAAATATAACATGGATAATAATAAAATAATAACATCATAATATATATTTTAAATATCTTTATACCAAAGTGGATAAATGTGGGGTTTTTTAGAAATTCCATATAAAAATCAGCCTATATTTTTAATTATTTTTCAGACTATTAATAAAAAGTGTTGATTTTAGTCCGTATAGAAAAAGAAGAAGAATACTTTCCAAGTTGATTTTACTACCAGTTTTCTGTGAAGGAAAATGAACATTTAAAAATAGATTAATGTTGCGAGACAATCAGATACGATTGCTTGCTGAATTCATTCGTTTTTAAAGCAATAACTTTTTTTGCATGCCACCTGCAGAAATCGAAATCTTTATCCGTCTCTCGTTGCCTAGCTTTGAAATCCATGAATGCGCTTTAAGAGCTAATTTTGAAGTACCATGAAGGTGTGGGTTTTTATAATTTAATAGAGTTTTATTCCTAATATATTGCAAAAAACTGTTTTTGAGGTTTTAATAAAATACTAAGAAAGTTCAAGTTTCCTAAGTAAACAAAAAAAACTAAAAACAAACAAATAAAACTACAAAATTAAAATGTGAATATGCAATAAAGTATATGATTACGACATAAAAAATAGTTTTTATTTAAAACGTGGGTTTATATTCCTTTTTTAAATAATAGCAATCTGATTATATTAAAAGTAATACTAAATATATGTATATACTAATTTAATAAATTAATATCTGAAATATCAAAAATATTCTGTACATTTGAATACTTGTTTTACTGAGATTAACAAAAAAAATAATATTGTAAGCATTTAAAAGAGTGTGAATAATATGTTCAGTTAAATGTTAGTAAGTAAAATGTGTATAGAAATTTGCAATGGCAGTTAATAATTTAACTAAATTTTCATAATTAAATTAATTTTAATTAAACCAAGTATAATGACACTAAATATTTATATGTACAATATATTGCAATATATGTATTATAATATAATAATATTTTTATATGCAATGACATTAATTTTATTAGTGTCACAATTGTATCACCAAACAATAAAACTGTTTTCTGGTTTTGTTCAAATAAAAACATTGTTTTAGATATTAATTTCTTTATTTTAGATTCAAAGTTATCAAGAAATAGATTATAAATAAATTTTCGTTAAAAATGAAAAAAATGTCGCCATTCTTTCAATGTTTCATGCCAACGATTAAGAAAACGAAACTATTATCCGTTTCTCTCATTGGCTAACTTTGAAACCATGAATGAATTTTAAGAGCTAATTTTTGAAGTACCATGAAGGTGTGGGTTTATATAATTTAATAGAGTTTTATTCCTAATATATATTGTAAAAAACTGCTTTAGGCCTTAATAATACTTAGGAAGATTTCTAGATTCCTAAGAAAACAAAAAAAAAATTAAAAACAAATAAATAAACTTTAAGAATTAAAATGTGAAAATGCAATAAAAAGTACGTGAACAACTTTTTTGTTGTTGTATAACATTAAAAATATTCTCATTTTCTTCTGTTTATATTCTTTTTATATATTAACAAACAATATGATTATGTTAAAATATACTAATATGTAAAAATATATACTTTGACATAAAATAATATCTGAAATATCAAAAATATTCTGTACATTTGAAATACTTGGTTTACCGAGTTAACGAAATAATTATACTGGTTTAAACATTTTGAGAGATTAATATGTTCAGTTAAATGCTAATGAAGTAAAATGTGTATAGAAATTTGCAATAGCAGTTAATAGTTAAGCTTTCATAATTAAATTATTTTAATAAAAATAAGTATAATGATACTAAATATTTATATGTAAAATATATTCTAATATATGCATTACAATATAATAATATATTCTATATAGTAATATTAATATTATTAATGTCACAGATATTACATCACATTCACATTTTTATTTACTCAAATAAAAATATTGCTCGATATTAATTTCTTTATTTAGATTGAAAGTTTTTTCAGAAAAGGGATTATAAATTAAAATTGTCCTAAAAACGAAAGAACAAAATCTTTATTATTTCAATATTTCCCCAATTATTAAATCTCAAGAAAATTATCCTTTTAAAGCAAAGATTATTTAATATATGCAATAGTGAGATTAATTTTATACTTTATTATTTAATTTTCTAATGCATAATTACAATTTAATGCCTAAATCCCTAAAATAAATAAATATTACTTCATTATGTATATAAGTTTTCTATATCTTGTAATTTAATTTTTACACTTACAATTTTAAAATTTAATGAAATCATAAGGCTGAAATTAAAATGGTTTAAACTAAAAATTAGGTTATTTTTAATATCTATCTGGAAAAAGGAAAATTAGGATGCATATATGTTTCGGGTACTAATTCTGTTTAACAACTGTCAACTATTTCCAAATTATTATATTTAATATAAAATTAGGTTCAATAAAGAGAAATTTCATTAAAAACTTAACGTTTGAAAATTTTTATACCATTATTTCAAAGTTAATTATAAAATATCGATTACATGGCAAACACAGTAAGATTCAATACTTATCTCTTTATTATTTATAATTATTGATTATTGATTAATAGATAATAATAATTGATTATATTAATATACAATGCCATAATCTGTTGTCAACATACAGTATTTTTTATGAGGAACAATTTGTCTATACTGGGAATAAGACTTTGATTATTATAGAAGAAATAGCATTGTTTATATTTTTATTTAATTTATGGCTTAAATCACAGAAATAAAAAAAATCCATATCGATTAATATTGATATGGATTTAAAAAATATTGCTCCTTGTATTGCTAAATTTATAACTTACACTATTTCTTAATATTTTGTATAAGTATCCTGTTCAGAAAAGTAAAAAATATTAATAAGATTATTATTTGTATGCATCAGTATTATTCTAAAAATAAAATTCCAAAATTTCACTTCACACAACCATATTTCGATAAATCATTGACATTTACGTTACAAATTGCATTGCAAAAATAACTTTCAGCAATATTTACAAAAGAAAAATAAACAGAAATATTTAACAAGTGTTCCCTTATTAAGTTAATAGTATTTTCACTTTTCATAAAGCAACATATTTATTTAATTGAAAACAATTTTTATGAAGAGAAAAAAGAATATATATTCTAAGATTATTGAAACTCACTAACATATAAATTTCTGCTTTTCAACTGATAAAAGAGCTTACAGTATTTTTAATGAGAAAATATTTCCTGCCTGAAAAAGAACTCAAGCTTTAGAAGTCGTTCTAAAAAATAGCCATTTCTTTGAAGTATTTCTGCTTTGTCAGCTTTTTTTACTCTTATTTTCGATGTAAAATCTGTGAATGTTTAAAAAAGGAAATTCATGTCGAGTCATTTAATCATCAGGAAAGATTAGTAAACCAATTATTTATTTTTAAGCACCTTTTCAAGTAGTATAAAAGAAGTAAAAATTACATCTAGTAAAAGTATTAAAGTATATATTCGATGTTTTTATAAATATGTATTATACATATTTGAGAAGAGTGAAAGATTTATTTTGTCTAAAAACAACGAAAAATATAAACTTTATTTCATTTATTGTCCTATTTTTACAAGATGTACATTTTAATCCTTTCATACTGCCTGAATAGGAACATAAAAATAAATATTCGGCTTAATAATATATAAATATATATATTCCTTTATTTTTAATGTTCTTCTTGTGAATCGCTTATTGTTGAGAGGTTATTCAAGAATTTGAGATTTAATTATTGAAGAATTATGATAAAGTTGTCATTTGGTCTTTTAAAATCTGTGATAATCTGTAAATCTATGAAAATAAATATTTGGTTTACTAATATATATATATTCTTTTATTTTTAATGTTATTCTTGTGAATCGCTTATTGTTCAGAGGTTATTCAAAGAATTTGAAATTTAATTATTAAAGAATTATGATAAAGTTGTCATTTGGTCTTTTAAAATCTGTGATAATCTGTAAATCTATAAAAAATAAATATTTGGTTTACTAATACATATATATATATTCCTTTATTTTTAATGTTATTCTTGTGAATCGCTTATTCGGGAGGTTATTCAAAGAATTTGAGATTTAATTATTAAAGAATTATGATAAAGTTGTCATTTGGTCTTTTAAAATCTGTGATAATCTGTAAATCTATAAAAATAAATATTTGGTTTACTACTACATATATATATATATTCCTTTATTTTTAATGTTATTCTTGTGAATCGCTTATTGTTCAGAGGTTATTCAAAGAATTTGAGATTTAATTATTAAAGAATTATATGATAAAGTGGTCATTTGGTCTTTTAAAATCTGTGATAATCTGTAAATCTATAAAATAAATATTTGGTTTACTAATATATATATATTCCTTTATTTTTAATGTTATTCTTGTGAATCGCTTATTGTTGAGAGGTTATTCAAAAGAATTTGAAATTTAATTATTAAAGAATTATGATAAAGTTGTCATTTGGTCTTTTAAAATCTGTGATATATATATATGAAATATAATATATATGCATTCTTTATCTTTAATTTTATTCTTGCTATAATCTAATTATTCAGAGATAAATCAAAGAATTAATTTGACATTAAAAGTATTATATGTGAATCTTCCGATTTGGTCTTTTAGAATTTTCGAGATGAAATATTTCCTAAAATTATTCCCCAGTGTATGCTAAATAAGGAATATTGAAACACAAATATAAAAATAAATTTACAATTTTTTTAATTATATAACATTTCACTTTTCTAAATATCGCACCATAACATTTTTTTTTTTTTTTTGCATATTGTTTAGATATCTTATTTAAACGGCAAACTCCATTATCCGATTAAATTTTCAGAACTTAGAAACTTGGAAGTTATTTAACTCTTAATGTTAGACAAAAAGAACAAAAAATCTACAGAACATTTTCATCTTAGTTCAGCTCGCAGTGTTGCCGCAGACAAAAAAAAATCCTTACGAAACAGAATTTTCTTTTCTGACAAAATGGATGGAAACAACAGAAATTACGTGAAGGAGAAATTTTTTTCGTTGCTTACATTCAATGTTTTGGTGTGTTGCTCATTTGCTTCAGTCTTAATCTTAGGGAAAAAAAATCCTTATTTTTTTCTGCTTTACTTCATTTGTATAGTTGATAATCCAGCTTATTTTTCTCTCATCTTCAGTTATTATACTGATACGTAATACGATGAATCTATTTTTTTAAATGTGGTATTTTGAAAAAAAAAGTTTGATATTTACCGACTGAAAATATTCGAAAGTCTTTCCAACTTTAATACTTCCAGAAAATCGTAAGACTGGTTAAAAAAAACATATTATTTATTTTTTCCACATTTTTTAAAAAATACGTTTTTCTCCTTTTAATAAATATTTGTAAGAACTATTTTGAAACATTTGGTGAAACTATTTTGTGTATATTTTATCATCTGTATATAAACTGATATTTTCTATTACATGCACTAATGTATTTAATAGTGATTTGATACAGCTGTAATAAGAAATTATAGTTCATTTGTTTATTTACATGAAATTTTATTGATATCGATTCCAAAATAATTAGTTTGATACTATTTAGCTTTTAATAAATTCACAAAAAATGTAATGGATATTGTTGCTCAATATAAAGTAAAAGATGAATAATTATCATATTATTTTTAATTATCTCATTCCTTTATGATTTTTACTATGCACTAATTAAATTCCAAAAGTAAATAACTTAAAATGAATAAAAATATTATTTTCTTAAAGGTTTTTACAATTATTATTTATAAAGAATCCTAAATAATTTCATGTATTTGTAAATTTGTAAATTATAAAAATGTAAGTTATATAAAATCTCATATATACCATAACCAAATGTATATGTAAAACATATATAAGTTAAATATTAGCATAATTGTTTTACATATATAATAGAAAAGTTCTCATGAAAAATATTTATTCTGTTTGAATAAGAGATTTTTTGATTTTTAGGATGTACATTTTTAAAATACTTTGCACTTTCTTATTAAAATATTTTCATTTCTGAAAAGAACTGTTTCACAAAATTTATATATGTCTTTATATCTTTTGATGAAATTGTAATTTAATTTAAACTATTTATTTAGAAACATTCCCGAAATTATTGTAATTTCTCTAATAAAAGGGAAATAAAATATTTTACAAGTATGCTATTTAAGAAGATAATTTCTTTATTTTTATAATAAAAAACTTGAATTTTTCTAGTCTCATAGCGAAAATATATGTGTTTTAAGATTATTTTCATTATTTTGATAACATAAATAAAAAAAAGCAAATATGTATTTGCCAACATCAAATAAATTAATATCCTAATTAAATATTAAAGAAGACATATTTACTGAAGGAAGTGAATTTTATTTTAAAGAAAAGAATTTAAAAAATGAATTAAAAACTGCTTTTACATTAAATAAAATATAATGAAATAAATAAGCAATGAATTCATAGTTAATGTAATTCGTTATCGAACAATTTTATTTTATTTATAAATTGTTTAATTAGGTGTTTTAATCTAGTACTAGTTTATTCTAATTTTGTAAACTTATTTTCATCACTAAATAAAAAGTTGGTTTATTGAGATAGTTATTTTTGCAAGAAAAATACTTCGTAGTTTTGATAAAATTTTGCAGTTTAATTAGTGTATCATTTACACTACTTAAAATTTAAAACATATACGAACGACTTAATATTGGTTTTAAATTTTTGAATAAATGTTTCTATTTTTTTCAATGAATCATTTTTTTTTTTCAATTTTATTCATTTGAATCATTTTTTTCAACTTTTCGATGTTGAATTTCTATATTAATATTAAGAGTCTTAAACTTCTTTATTTTAAATGTGTTTTGATAATCTGTATTCACTAAAAAAAAGATACATTTCTACTGCAGTAGCAAACAGATCAACTGCAATGAAAAAGAAAAAAAAATACTACGAGATGAAGCTTAAGAAATTTTAAAATTTAGATATTTAGATTATGATTATGATTAGAAATATATATATATATATATATTATTAATAAATTTAAGAGCATGAATAAAATAATTATAATACAATTGAAATATTTCATAATGGCTACCAAATAGTTCATAGGACATTTTTCCAATATTATTGAGTTTTATTTGTTTGAAATAGACTATATTATTATTTCGTTCGACCACAGAGGGAAGTTAAATTATTCCATAAATATTAATCAATACCATTAACTCTGAATGTTTTAATAAGGATAAATTAATCGCAATAATATATGTTTTAAACAAGACAAAGGTTTCAAAACAAAGCCATTTATGTTCATTTAGGTCAATGAAATTTGAGGTTAAAAGGATTTGAAATCCGTAAAATATGTAAAATCGTTTTTTTTTTATCAATATTTTTATCTTTTTAAAATAACTAAAATAGCACTACGTCTAAATGAATTTATTCATTTAAATTTAATTTAGCGCAACGATAATTTCAGTGATGTTATTAACATAAACATTCATTATTTTTGAATTTAACTTGTTTTGACTTGGTGGTTTTAAAAATTAAAATTTTATTTTTTATCAGACTCAAATTAATTAAATTTATATTTACTAAAATCTATGATACATAGTTAAGAAAAATTACCGCAGACGTAAAAGTGATTGGAATTATAAAATTTTAATATTTATAACACTTATTTAGAGTCATGAATAATATATATTACAACGGGAAATGGCAACGTTGAAATAAATCGTTTGTCTTAATATAATGTGATCTAAAAGCAAATATGGTGAATACATGACTTAAATGAAAAATCTATAAACTTTTCATAGTGAAGTTTGTAGTATAAAAAAGATAAATATGTCAATAAAATTTAAGGGCAGTTACGGTTTTATATAGATATTAAAAAATAACAATCCGTTATAAATCTGCCTTTTTAGTTTTTCTTATCACTCTCTATATATATTAAAAGTATTATTATTATTATTGTAGTATATTATTATTACTATTATTATTATTGTAAAGAAGTATATTATAGTAATTGTTCAGCTCTAAATATATATTTTCATATTACTTATTTCTTTTCTTTATTAGGATTATGTGATTCTGACTTTCAAGGATTGTTATCAAATTCTCACAGAAGAATAATAAAACAAGACTCATCCCATAAGATTTTATTTTGTTTTCCTTGCAGTTTGCTCATTTCAGGATAAATATATATATATATATATATTTTGCTGTTTAGTGACCTGAAAATTAGCAATACGCCAGCTTTC
>BPLR01008106.1:0-75943 GCA_021605095.1 Caerostris extrusa | reverse complement strand
ATATTAGTACAAGTGAATTTATTTCAAAGCTAAGTATAATAAAATTAAGGAAATTTTTTTATTAAGTATCAAAATTGTAATTTAAATTAGAATCGTGTAAACTATAGTAATTTGAATACAATAGACAAAAATTCATTCTGAAATGTAATAAAGATACTGATTTCTTGGAAATTTGAAGGAAAATAATTTTCCTTATTTTGCGTTAATGCAACATGTATGGCATTTCATTAACATAATTGAAAATCTCGGAGTATGTACAGATGCATCCAATGATAAAGATGAATGATTTGCATTATAAAATTAAAATATAATAAAAAATTATAATATGTTACCTACTTTATGTATCTTTTTTTCCGATTTTAAGTTAAATTTCAACAATTTTGTTTAAAGCTATAGCGAAATATATATCGGTATTTATAGTAACTTGAGGCTGAACATTCCCTGATATAATTATACCCAGGATGTTATAAGTATATTCTGTTGATTTTTCGTAAATATTTCTTTTGATTTTATTGATTTCCTGAACAACATGTTTTACCCTTGCTAGTGTATATTTTAATAAATATTTGTGTTCTTTGAACTACCAATGTAATTTTAGTCTTTCCCCTTTTGTTATTTGTTATTTTATTTATTTTACTTTTATTTATTTATTTATTTTATTTTTATTTTTTATTTATTTATTTATTTTATTTTAATTTTTATTTATTTATTTATTTATTCAATTTCGTGGTTGCAATTTATGCACACTTTTTGAACAATTTCTTATATATATTTTTTCCTGTTTTTGAGGGATCTAAAAACTGATGAACTTCAGAGTTTTGTATAGGGAATGTAATTAGGTTTTGCTAATTAATGTGATTCTGTTTCTATGAAGTACATGATAATTTACGTTTAACAAATACTGCTGTGGCTGTTATGCAAAAATTGATCCTGTTTCTAATATCATATATTGTTAGTTCTCCGTTGTTTTTGTAATAGCCTGGTGGCCAAGTGGCTATCTCTACGGCTTTTTAGTGCCACAGACATCAGGTTCAAATCTCTGTGGTAGCATTAATGTTTATTGATTCGAATCCACTTTAAACTGTGGATTCCACTGTAATTACCCCAAACGTAAAAAATGACCAAGAGCGACAATGATTGTTGCATTGGTATGTTGTGTTCTTTATATATGTCCTTCGGAAGTGTTTTCCCTGATATTTTCAATAAAATATATTTATTCAGAATTTATATGACAATGAGCATTAACAAGTTCGTATTATTCATGGTAAAATGTTTACATCCTAATGTATTTAAGAAGTATACAGAAATACAACTCAACTTTTTCCTAAATTGAACTGATCTGAATTCAGAATTCATCCTTTCTTAAGGCTACTGGAAAGCCGAACCGCGTGTATTTCTACACGCTAAGTAAATGTTTCTAATTTTTTCTATAAAAACGTAATTTAAAAATGACACACTATAATTTCAAAAATATTGTTGTGGTTCCTACTGCAAAGGTATTTGTTTTTATTTGATGTCTACTAGATATTCCAAATAATTGGTATTTTTATGGTGCAACGTGTAATGTATGTCGTTACATTAATTTTTTTTTTTTTCTTATAGGAATTAAATGATATTGTCTTGTCAAAAACACAAAGGAAAACACCAACTGTTGTCCACAAACAATACAAGATAACCAGAATACGACAGTTTTACATGCGTAAAGTGAAATTTACGCAGCAAAATTATCATGATAAATTAACAAAACTTCTAACGGATTTTCCCAAATTGGAGGCAAGTAGCATGTATATTTATTTTTATTTTAACGCTTTCAAATGTTTGTTCATTGGAGTCTTATACTTAACATTATTATTATTGTTAATATAGTCAGTTTATTTATTTTACCACTTTGTTATAATTTACAAAATTGTGTCAATATTATATGTAGAAAATTAGGCTAGTGATAGTTTTTAATTTGATACAGCATTAAAATATTTAAATGTAATCAGTTCTATAATAATCTATACTTTTTTTTATTTTGTATAGAGCTATGAATTTTTTGTAATGATACTTCTACATTTTGTATCAGAATCATTTCAAAAAAAAAAAAAAAAATTTTAATTGCCCTGTATATTTAAATGCCAAAAATGGTTAAAAACCTGTTTTGGTATAGTCATGTTTTGCAGAAGTTGGGAGTCGGTGCCAGGAGTCTGTTTAAAATCCAACTTGTGACTCGGCCAAATCGCAAAAATGACTTATAAAATAAAAATATTGTTTTTTTTTTTTTTTTTTTAAATTAATGTAAAAATTCAATATTAGAACCAGTGACAAAGACAGCTTACTTATTAGCTTTATTTATGCTTAATTAACATGCTTTAGCAGTATGCCAAATTAAGTTTTGAGAAATATTTCACAGCACAGAGAGTTGATGAAAAGCTATCTTGAATAACAAGGAACAAAAATTTTGTAAAATCTATTTAATTTTTACAAATGTAACATCTTTGTGATTAAAATGTACAAATTGTTTTCTATAATACTTATACCTATTAATTTAGAACTGTTTTTATAGGATATATAAATTTTTTTAAGTACATTTTATAAAAATGTTGTAAGTTAGTGCAAATATTAAATACTATAAAGTTGTGTAAAATTCATCCTTATGAAAAGATTTTTTATTGGTATAAGAGTTCAATAAAAATTGATTAAATTTATTTTATAAGTTTTAAATCCATTAAAGTTTATGGTTCAAAATTGGGGAAAAAAGATTCAATAGTTCCAGTTATTGATAAATATCTTATTATTTATTGATTTTATTTTGAGTCGGTATAAAAAAAATCTGACATACAAAAATTAGAAATTTTTTGTTGGATTATCACCTCTCGTATTTGGACTGTTAAAAATGCAATTGAGGTATGGTTACCAATGTACTTTATCCCTTATGTAGCTTTGAAATTTTTAGAATTCTAATAAGTTCTTTAACAGTTATAATTGTTTTCTAAACTTTGTTTTGGCATGGTATCTTCATATTAAACATGATTAATGGATATATGAATTATTTTAAATACGTTGTGATGATAATTAAGATTCATTTAAAACTTAGAAGTATCAAAATGATACGATAGAAATTTCAATAGAGTAAGAAAAAAAAATGCTCACTATAGGTAATTTATGTTCATTTCAGTAAAGGTATCTTTTATTTTTAGAATTGTATCTAAAGTTAGATATATTCAATTTGTAGTAAAATAAATTATTTTTTAGCATCAAAAAAAAAAAAAAAAAGTCATATATAAAGAGAATGAAAATTCCATATAGGTAAATAATGAATAAATATTATTAGCAAATAGGATTATGTAAAAGAATTATCAGTTTTCTACAAAAAAAGAATATATCCTACCAAATTCAGTTCAACCAATAAGTCAGAAATAAAAAAAAAAATTACTTCAATTCTTAAAGTCACATTATACGACAATCCCAAACTGCAGATAATATGTAAATTTTTATTAAAAATAAAAGTTAATTTAAAGTTTCATATTTTTCAAGACAATAAATAAAAAGAAATAGAACATATAAATAACAGAGAAATTCAGAAATTAAAAATGAAATAAGGAAATAGAAAAATTATGCATGATGGTGAATAATTTAAGAATGGTAAAAATTAATAAAATTTGAAAATAATTTAATGTTAATATATTTATTTGAACATTTCTTGTATAAGCATTTAGCTATATATGTTCAATATAATTCTTGAAAAGTGTAAATTTTTTTGATGGATATAAAAATAACATATCTAGTGTCAAACAAATTATTTCATCTTATTTTATTCTTCTAAATGACAATAAATAATGCCATGATATAGAAACTCTTGGGAGCTTTTTAAAATTTTAATAATGATGCAAATCATTAAAATGATTGCAATAACCTGCACTAGTCTTCTAGAAGAATAAAAATAAAAAACTTGTACTGATGAACAAGGTTGCCATATTTTTCTGAAATGTTTATAAATATTGTGCAACATTTTATAAATCACCACTTTGGAAAGTTAGGTGATGGTGAAGTTATTTTCTGTTTTTTAAGTTTTGTTTGTTTAATATAATCCATTTTTTATTTTATAATTTCAAGTTTCTTATACATATGATAAATATTATATTTTAGAGTTTGTTGGTTTTTTCAGTTAAACTTTTTGACTTTTTATGTTTTCTTTTAATGTATTGAGAGTAAGTAATTAGATAGAAATTAAGAATGGCACAGAAATTCTGTTTTACAGTTATATTAGCTGTTAAACTTGCACAACTGTGCTAGATAAAAACACTTATTTAAATCTAGTTTAAGTTCCTTCTTAAACTGCATTTAATTAGTGTGACAATAGAAAATAAAAATCTATCATTCTGAACTTAATTTCTCATGATTTATATTTTAAGTATTTATCTAGTTTTTTTTTTCTAAGATAGAAATTAATTTTATATTTTCTTTTAATATTTCAGGATATTCATCCCTTCTTTGCAGACATTTCAAATGTATTGTATTGTAGAGATCACTATAAAATTGCATTAGGTCAACTAAATACTGCAAGACATTTGATTGACAAGTATGTATGTTAAAGTAATGAAAACTAGGTAAAATAAAAATCTTAGAATGTCTAGAAGTGTTGCTGATATGCATTGTTATCATGGGGATTTCATTTATTTTTTTTGTTTAAAAAAATGTAGAAAGCAAAAAAAAAAAGATGAGGATTTTTTGAACAGAAAAATGTTGGAAATTACCGCAATATCATCTTAAAAGAAATATTGAGAACTAACATGAGTAAATATATATATATAGGGCAATCTGCAGTCACAGAACACAAAATGATTTTAATTTCTAAGACAATATTGAGGCTTTGTTTGAGATTTCAGTCTAAACATTATAACACAAATATGTATTAAGGATGATTTTTGTTAAGATTTAAATAAATTTTTCTTAAAATTGTGTAAACATTCTCTGTTTATTTAAAAGAAATTAACTATTTAACAAAAAAAAAAAATTACCTCAACTTTTTCCTTTAGATTCTTTACTACCGAAAATGGCAAGAATGCTATTGTAATATTACATTTCAGTTGCAGATTTTACTCGAAGTTTCTTGCTAACTTTTGACCAAATAAAAGTCAATAGAATTCCTTTGTCTGTGACTTTCTGAAATATGGTTAACTTAATGGTCCAAATGGCTTAAAGTAGGCTTAATACAGTAAAAATATGCATTAATAATTATTTGGCTTAATTTTTAGTAATTAAATACAAAAAAATGTATGCTTAAAGGATTACAAAAATCGGACAGGATGAATTTAGGCTTAATACACAATATGCAAATTTATAATTTCAATAAATTATGTAATATAAACTTACTTTTCTACTCTGTAATTAACATAAAATAAACCAAAAATTTGCAGTTAAAGACAACTTAGACAAACAGATAAATTTATATAATCATTTAAAAAAAATGCATTTTTCAGTTTTTAAAACTACATCTATATAATCCATTTTACAATGGACACTTAGGAAAATTGCCTGATTAATAATATAGTGTAACTTACCTGAAAATGACTTTTTTTCAATTAGCTTATAATCTAATTACTCTGGCTTCTTAGTAATCTAAATGAAAAAATTTATTTTATATTCCATGGACATTAGCAGATAAATATTTGTATTTTTGAAATTATCTTTATTTTTTCCGATTTTATTTAATTTAACTTAATAAAACAATATGAAACAAAAGTAATAAACAAATCCCATTAGCTTCGCCAAAATAAATTATTTTATTTTTGGCCACATGATGGGAAATATAAAATCAACAAATAAATTTAGTTTTCCATAATATATGGAAATTTTTATTTTTGATACATTTTAATATTTTATTAATATATGTGATATTTTTAATTACCAGCTATTTATTGTCACATATTGATGTATTGTAAATTTAAAACTAGTAAATCATGAAAATTTTATTTAAGAATTTTAAACTTATTTTATAAAAGTAACAATTTTAAAAATTATTTAATATAGTTGTCTTAAAATTATTCTAACATGTAAGTTGCTTATTGTAATTTTGCTTTTACTTTAAATTTTATAGAAGAGTATATATTTTATTTTATTTTTTTGAGACAAATGTGGATATTTTTATTTCAAAAATCTGTTTGAAATAACTGAACTTCAATTCTGTTTTGTTTAGTGAAGCGAAAGAATGTTGTCGTCATTTGAAATATGGAGATTCTCTTTATAGATGTAAGAGCAGGAAGAGAGTTGCTTTAGGAAAGTAAGTTAAATGTGAGGATAAATGTTTATAATTAGGGAGTAAGGCAATGTAATTCATATTTCACATCAAAAGTATTGTTTTGTTATGTGATCTTTATTTAAATAGTATTAAAATTTGTTTTTCTTATTTCAAAAGAATTTATTGAATTTTCTATATGTTTTACGTTTATGAATACTGTGTTTAACTGTGAAGCTTGAGTGAAATAAAATGTAATATATGGCAGTTGGTTCTGGTGTATAATCTTCTGAAGTGCTGGTGTTCTATTGGTTGACACTTGAGCATCTGATAACAAACACTCCTTAATGCTACCTAAATTTAAAATAACCTGAGAAGTTTAAATAATATCTTTTTCTTGATAGTTAAGGTTCTTTTGGAGGTTTTAATAAAAGTTTTAGTCATAAAAATATGAAGTGTTGAATATTATTGATAGTATAAAATATCTTGAATTTTTTAAAAAGTTAATTGATTTAAAAGCATACTCTAAAATACTGTAATTTTCTGCTTATTTATTATTCTTAACATATATCATACACCAATAAATGATTTTTTTTTTTAATCCATTGATGTCTCAGCATTTTTTTTTTTTTTTTTTTTTTTTTTTTTTTAAATTTTAAAACCATTTTGGATGTCAATATAATAAATTAAGTACCCATCTATCTTCTAAATAATTAACTAATACTAATTATTTCATTAATAATATTTGTTTTATAAAATATTGCGTATATAATTTTATGATAGAATTAAAAAATTCGTGAAATTCTATTCTTATCCTTTAGATTATGTCTATCTTTTCTGAAAATACTTCCTTCATCTCAAATAATTACTTAAAAAGTTCATGTGATTGCTGTAGGCAGTGAGGAAATACAACAAAATACCAAACCATATGTTGCATTTTTATTAAATGTGCTTATTTGGCTCCTGCAAATTAAATACTTTTTTTTTAAATATATTTAAGTGAAATGTACTATAGTTTTTAAAATAAATCATGTGGTATAGGTTACAGTTTAATTCTATTCAAAGGAATATTTTTGTTTCACAATCAATTTGTGGGTATCTGATTGTTGGAAGATTTTACGCTTGAAATTAATATTTTTACATCTGTATTATAAAATTTAAATTCTATATTGTTGGAAGACTAAATGTTAATTCTTGTATATTTCTCAAAAACTTAATCAGAACTTTGATCCATTTTTTTCATTCATTATATAAAATATCAAAAGAGATCAGAACAATTTATCTTTTCCATTAACTAATTATATTCATATATGTTTAACTATATCTTCTTTTAGAATGGCTAAAATAATCACTCGTCAAAATGAAAGTCTGAAATATTTAGAAGAAGTTAGACAGCACATGTCTCGTCTTCCTTCTATTGATCCAAACACAAGAACCCTTTTGATATGTGGTTTTCCTAATGTTGGAAAATCAAGCTTCATTAATAAGGTAATAATTAGCTCACTTTTGTTTGAAACAGTTTTTTTATTGATTTCATGCCATTAAGTATTTCATTTTTTGTTCAGTGTAAAAGATTTAAGTTGTTAGTTTAGCAAAATTATATAGTATAATAAAGAATCTTGTTCGCTTGATTTTACAAGGTTATATTATTAACAATATTTTTTATCAAGTAAATCCTAAATTTTATAAAGTTCTACTTGTTTCTTCTGTAAGCAGTATTGCATGTTTTTATTTAATTGTTGCTTGTGAATGCTACTTTAAATAAAAATTCATACACTCTTTGATCTGGTCATTCTTAAAGTTGATACTGATAGAGGTTTTATTCAATTATAGGCTGTGTCTAAGTTATATGAGTATCTTGTTATGAACATTAAATTCATAAGTGATTGTTTTATTAGCAATTATTGCAGTGTAATAATTCTGTGTAGTTAAGTTCTTGAACAAAAATTTCAATATCATCATTACCAAAGTTCTTGTAATATATTATAGTAACAAATAGTTATAAAGCGATTTTCTTAATATTATGTTTGCCATATGTTATTTTACTTCTGTATTTTGCATCATGAAACTATTACCATTGCAGTTTACTTAATACTTATAAAAGATATTTCATAATACACTCAAACTTGTTTTTGTGTGAGGGATATAATATAATATATTTTCGTATAAAAAAAATCCTTAAGCTTCTAAAGGAACTGTAAAATATATTGTCTGCAACATATTAAAAAAATTCTTTTAGCTTTTAATAAGGACTAGTTATAAATTGATTCTTTCAAATAAAAAGCATTGAATTAATTTACATATCTGAACATTTGTAAATGGTTTATTTTCTAATACAGATTTAAAAAACTATTTATTGTAGTCAAGTACATGGATTTTCTTATTAAGAATTGGTTCAAAATTTGTTTCAAACATGATACACGATGTACAAGTTAAGTGATTAGTGTTATTGTGATGTTATAATATTGGGCAACTTTCATTAATAATATGCACAGAAATTTTTTTTTTTTTTACATACCACACAAAAACATGTTTGAGTGTATAGAAATAAAAATATAAAGTAGTTGATTGTTTGTAACACTTGCATTATGTGAGTATGAAAATTAGATTTTAAATTGATTTTATAAGGAATGTTTACCAAGGCTTTTGTAGTAGCATTCTACATTATGCTGTGGAACCATTCCAATAGCAATTTGCCAAAGACTTATTATTAAGAGGTATTTGGTTACAAATAATTAAAAACATATAATTATAAAGCAATTGGATTGCTTGCCTAATATGATTATATTGTGAAAAGCTATTTCTCCATTGTAGAAGTGAATAAATATTTTTAAAAATTGTAAATAATTATGTATTTGGTGAAGTTCCATAACCTTCCCTAATTTTTTGAAGCTTTTATTTTCATAAATTCTTCATTAAATTTCTTTAGTGGGCATATGATGACTTTGCAGATCCAACGCTGAACATTTTATGATGATACATAATTCTGATGCTCAGTTATATTTCAAATGTTCTGGTATCCTCTTTCAAAAATAGAATTAATTTAGTTTCTTAGGAAAATAATTTTTAAGTAAAGATAAAATAATTATATAATGTATTTACTTGTTTATTATGAAATATGGGTAAAACATTTTATTTTTTTCTCCGTTCCTTCTGGATATTTTGAATTTGTAGAAATATAATTCAGTGAATACTGCAAAAAAGTTTGCACCATGATACAAATTCAATGCTGATAATTGAGTCAGTTTTTGAATATGTTTTAGCAATAAGTTCTTGAATATTTTCTACTTGCTATATATATGTCTGCATTTTCATTTAATTATTGTACTAATTTTCATGCATGTATTATATTTTGACTTGCTTATTTGTTGTGTAAAATAAGTCTCTGACATATATTAAATGCTTTTAATTTCAAGTACATCTGCTGAATATATTGTGAATGATACTCTAAATACTGACTATGTAAAAATTTATAATTTAATAATGGAATGATTAAAAAAATGCATGCTGTCCTGCTGTTATTACTTATTAGTCAATAACGCTTCAAAGGTATGCTACATTAAATAAAAAGATCAATCAGCAGTTTATCATAAAGATGAACTGTACAAATAACTTTCTGACATTTGGATGTACATTAATTGTTTTATTTATTATTAGAGAATTTTCATTGATACAATACCATTTCCTTTGAAGAATGATTCTCATGATCTAATTACAAATGCATTATTTATTTCAGATTACACGAGCTGAAGTGGAAGTTCAATCCTGGGCTTTTACTACTAAATCCCTTTATGTTGGTCATACAGATTATAAATATCTGAGATGGCAGGCAAGTTGCATTTCAGTATTCATTAAAAATAGTTTTATATGTAAGCAGTTAATATAGAAATTGAAATTATTTAAAGCTATTAGTTGGGTACAATCTGTTTTGATAGAAAGTTACTTTATTTGTAAGATTGTATGAAAAAATTATAATCAGATATTTGAACATACATAATCAAATATTGTAGCATATTATATGGCAAGTGAATGAATACCTAATGGTGCTTTTCTTGGTAATAAAATATTTTTTCTCTGTACAGTTATTTGTCTAACTCTTGTTTATAGTGTAATAATAATAGACTCAAGTGAAATATCTGTGTGCATCATAGCTTCCAGCATCTAGATGGTTTCTGGTATAATACCTTTTCACGCAACATTGGGAGAAATAGTATAATAAAAGGAGGAAGACTTACCATTACAAATCTTTCTCTTAGCTAGTTTTGGAAATAGATATCTAAAAACAAAATATATTAACTTAAAGCACCTTGTTGAGTATTCTCGAATTTTAGTACAACTTAGTCTTGGGAATGAAATTTATCCATTCAAAGTATTGCTCATAATTAACTAATCAGTATCTTAAAGAATTGCTGGAAACATCACAAATTATATGCCAGACTTAAAAATTATTGACTGAGCTGTTTAAATATTCTTTTCATATTTTTTATCTATTTTTTTAAATTCATATTGTTTATTTGATTTATAACAAGGCTAAATAATATTAGCTATTGTATCTAATTTTATTAAAAATATTACATGGCTACTATACTATTGTTGCCCTAACCTCTGTCCTTCCCTTGGCAGTGGCATGGATGTTTGTTATTGGTTCGAATCCACCTTAAACAGTAGGTCCCAGTTTTAATTAGCCTAAAGTGTGCACAAAAGTACTGTAGAGTGGCAAACTAAACCATCCCTCTTTGTACTATTTCTTAAATGCAAAAATAATGCTGTGCATAAACCAAAGTCTGCTTATTTTATTTAAGATTCATGCCTTTATTCTTGTTTTGAATATGCTTAATCACTGATTATTAATTTCCTCTATAGATGTATAAATAATTGTAAGATATATTTATTTGTAATAATTGAATTATATTATTTACTTTAAGATATTAGGACCCTTAATATGATCTTTTCTTTAATTTTTTATACTTTTTTAGGTGATTGATACCCCTGGAATCCTTGATCATCCAATTGAAGACAGAAATACAATCGAGATGCTTGCCATCACAGCATTGGCACATTTGCGAGCTTGTGTAATATTTGTAATAGATCCATCTGAACAATGCAATTATTCGGTAGAAGAACAGGTATGCTAATTTTTCTTCCTTTTATAAAATAATATGCAATAAAAAAAAAAAGGCATACTGTCCTGCTGTTATTACTTATTAGTCAATAATGCTTCAAAAGTATGCTACATTAAATAGAAAGATCAATTAGCAGTTTATCATAGAGGTGAACTGTTCAGTCAACTTTCTGACATTTTAATATATATTAAATAATTTACTGGTAATCTTTATGTTAACAGTAAACTTATTTCAGTTTATATGTGTGTATGTATTTCCAAATGTAATGTAATTTTCATTTCATTATTTGTTTTTAGATTAATCATAGTCAGTAGTCTGTTAATTGAAAATTTCTTCATTTACTTTTATTTAGATAACTTGAAAATTTTACTACATCATCTAAAATAAATTGTAAAGAAATGTGTTAAATGTTACTGGATGATGTTGAAATTTCTAAAATTAATATAAAAATATCAATTGTATGCACATTTAAAACATGGAATATGGAACTTGACTTTCAATTCATAAATGGTGAAGTAAGAGTAAGCTCTCCTGGCTACCAAATTTTTAAATGATTATTTTAAACTAGTTTGCTAAAAAAAAAAAAAACTATACTATAGAAGATGTTTTATTTTGTTGCAAGTTATAACAATGAAATTGAAAAATGATTTAAAAATTCATTTTGTGGTAAGTGATTAGTTGCATTGAATTAGCTTTCCCGTATAATTTCAAAGTGGGGTACCAATATATATCGATATATTAAATATGATTGTGTGAAGGGAAAATGTTAGTAATGGATAGATGTTTGTTTATTGGAAAGGAAGGAAAGAGGCAAATTATGATTATCTATACCTAAAAGCTTCATCCTTTATATTTAAAAGTAAACAAATTATAATATAAATCTTATAATTTGTTGTTAATAAGATTTATATTTGTTTATATGCTTCATCAATGAAAACAGAAGTAATACACTATATAATATAATTAATGTTTAATTGTTATACTTACAATCTTGCAGAGTAAAAGTAATTTTAAAAGAACAGTGATGTACAAGTACAGATTTCCAACATTAATAAATAAAACCTGGTAATCAATTCAGAAACATGAGTTTGAATCAAATATAATAAATTTTTGAATTATTTTAAATATGTAAAAATTGTTTTTGTAAAGTTAACAATCTTAATCATTTTTTTTATGTGTAAAGCTTTTTGCCTAGATTCTTATTTAATATTTTTCACCTTTTTTTGGCATAAATCAACAGTTACAATTTTAAATAAAATAAAATCAAGAAACTTTCATTTTGATAACGCTTTTGTTATTAATTTATATATATATGAGAAAGTAAAAGCATCACGAAATAAATGCATAAATGCTACAAAATTAACTACATGAAATCATTTGAATAAAACAATTTCAAAGTATAAGCTTTTTTTAAAAATTTAATTTTTTTTTTCAAATTAACTTTGTTTTGTAAGAATTCTTAATAAAAATAAAATAACTTACAAAACAATATCTCTATAAAGTCTTTCAATAAATAGATAAAAAATGAATTTAAATTCACAAGGTAATATTTATGCGACTAACTAATATCGAATATCTCCAAAAATATCTATGAAATAGTTGTCCCATTGTCAATAGTTATGCCATATCATCAGCTATTCTCTTGTTGGTAATCAGTATTTTGATGTTGAACATTAAAATCGCAATTTTTCATATCACCAGCTTAGATTTGCAATCAACTCTGAAGTGGTTATAAGGGCTTTGAAAAATGAATATTTCAATGTCAGGATATTGAAATCACATTAATGCATCACTGTTTTAAATAAAAAATTTTGTTAGCATAAAAGTAATGAAAATAGACGTGAAATTTTATATGTTCAATATATATATATATATATATACATCAATTTTTGCCCAGGCATAGAATTTTTTTGAGATTTAAATGTATAATAGAAAGGCTCATTTTATAATATATATATTGCATATAGTATCCAATTTGAAATGTAACTTCTTTTGTACATAATAACTATAAAAATGTGCATGTTGTCCTGCTGTTATTACTTACTTGTAACAACGCTTCAAAACATGCTACATTAATGGAAATATTAATTAGCAGATTATCGTTAGGATAAGCTGCCAGTCAATTTCTGACATTTTAATGTACATTAAATATTTTTAGTAGTATTGGTGTGTTTTTAATGAGTATAATGATAAAAAGAAACTCAGTCGTATAGATTTTTAATTTGTAAATAAATCTAAATTTATAACAGAACTTGATAAGGATGTATATCTTGGATATTAATGACTTTTCTTAACCTATGTGATGTTATTTTTATATTTTAAATTAAAACTGTAAGTAGTTGGAGAACAATTATTAAGTATTCTTGGATGAGTGTTTGTTTTTAGGAAAACTCAGGTTGAGTGAATATTTAGTTTTCTAAACAATATAAACATTTGTTTTTAAAATTTCAATTCATTATATTAATTAATCATGCTTCCTTTCCAAGTATTTATTTTTGTTTATTATTTAATTGATAAACCAATTGTATTTCATTTTATTAGTCTGAATTCACTGAATAAGTTTATATCTATAGGGATTTTTTTTTTCTTTATAAAAGAGGAAGGGGGGAGGGTTCAGATAGTTATATTTGATTAACATGGTGATACAACTTTGCCATTGAGTTAATTGTATTACCTTTAATTAAAAGGTAAAGCATGTTATCTTTTATTGCCTTATGGTAATTAAATTGCTGAAAACATGCAAAATTGAACAAGAAGGCTAATTAGCAGTTTTTCTGTTTAATGTGACAAGCTGTTCAGTCACTTTTCTAACAGTGAATATTGGAATTTGTGCCTTTTCCCTCATTCTATTGACATTTTAAATTATATATGTTGTAATATTGTTTTTTTTTTTTCTTTTCTTTCAGGTTGATTTGTTTAATAATATCAAGCCTTTGTTTGCAAATAAGGTATGCTAATTTCTTTAATTCCTAAATAGTTAACTATTTTAAGTTCTGGAAGAAAGTGAAAAATATTTAGGATTATGAAACTGAAATTTTTCTTATTTTAACATTTTTATATCAAAAGTAGTGTGTTTTAAATTGATTCCTAATTCTATTTTAGGTATATTAGCGCTTGGTTACTGATGCACTATGAAATTGAATGCATTTGAATATATTACTCATTGACTTCTTTTTTTTCCATATAGCCGACTGTACTTGCAGCCAATAAAATGGATGTTTTAAAACTTACTGAACTTCCTGAAGAAAAACAAGTAAGTTTTTGTGAATGTTTTTTGAAATTCTTTTATTCTTAATTTTTTTATAGAATGGCACACTATTTTTTTTTTTTTTTTTTTTTGCAATCAATATTTGTATGGATTTTTTGCTATGTAACTAATGAAAGTGAGGTAAAATGTATGTTTTAGGAAAGTTAATTACTAATATCAGCCTTTTATTTCCATCTAACAGAAAAAAAAATAAACAGTTTAGTTGAAGAAGGCTATCCTCTACTTGAGATGAGTACTCTAACTGGAGAGGGAGTTATTGAATTAAGAAATGAAGCTTGTGAGCGCCTACTTGCTCATCGTGTAGAAGTCAAGATGAAAGGGAAAAAGGCATCAGAGTTTTTAAATAGATTACAAGTGGCCGTGCCTCAAGCTCGAGATGACAAGGTATAGTTGGCTGGAAGTATTGCAATTTTTGAATTGTGTTATTTTATCATTCATGGTAACCTGATGTAATTGAATTTTTGTAGCAAAGACTGCCATTTATTCCTCAAAGGGTTTTGGAAAAGAAGCAACAAATGGAAATTGATAACAAGGAAAGGAAATTAGTAAGCAACAAAAAAAAAAAAATTTTTTTTCTCTCTCAAAGCTGTATATATTTTCAATTTAAATTGAGTAATAATTATATTATTAATTATATATTTAATAATTATATTAGTAATCATTTGCAAGTATTACCAAACTCATTGTTTTGGTTTTTACAGGAAAGAGATCTTGAATTAGAACTTGGAGATGATTACATCCTTGATTTGAAAAGTGAGTATATTTTAATTTTGAATTGCAATAAAAGATACCCCCCTTCCTCCCATTACATATGACTTATATTATTTTCTTCCATGTAGAAATTATGTGATTGCCAATGATCAAAAATATGATGTTATACCTGAATTGTGGGAAGGGCACAATATCATGGACTTTGTTGATCCTGACATAGAAAAAGTATGTAAGCTATTCATTTTTCTTTTGAATGGAAATTGGTAAATTTTTTTATTAGTTATTTTCTTTTTTTTTATGCAATTTTAGATTTACTTAAAGTTCTAATTATGCTGTATGTATTATTAAAGTATGCTAAATTTAAATGCTAAGTGATGTAAATATCCAAAAAGAAATTATAGTTGCTATTGATTGATTTTGAAATTAAGATGTGTTCTTTAATTTGAGATGCAAAACTTATTTTTATATTCCCTTGATTGTTAATTTGATTTTTCTTAATTAGAAATTAATGAAATTAGAGGAAGAGGAAGAATTAAGAGAAACAGCTGGTTTCTATAGCGAGAGTGAAAGTGAAGATGATGAAGATAAGCAAGATATTCGTACATTGGCGAAAAGTAAGTGTGGAAAGGTATATTTTGATTTTTTTTTCTTTTAATTAAATCAAGATAAATATTCATTTTCTTCATTTATTCCAGAATAAGAGAGAAAAAGGGAGTTATGAAAATTGAATCGCAGGTGAAGAAGGCTTCAACCAAGCCAAAACTTCCACGAACAGCCAAGAAGGTATTGGTTTTTTTTGTATGAAATTTTTAAAAGAAAAATCTTAATATAAATAAATTTTATGAGGCTATTTCTGTATATGTTGTTACTTTTAAATAAATTTTCTATTTGGGTAACTTTTAAAAATTTATTTTGCAGAGAACACGAAGTGTGAGCAGATTACGAAATGAATTTAGAGAACTTGGTGTTGATTTAGATGAAAATGATGAGGTAAATACAATTATTCTGTTCTGCTGTTAAATTTTTAAAAATGATATTCTTTGAAACTATCAAATCTAACAATATATTTTATCTTATGATTAAATTTCCTGTTTTAGAATCATTATGATGATGCCACTGTTGGCAGAACAGTTAGACCTGTGAAACGAATGAGAATGGATAGTGAAGGCCGTGTTCGCAGCAGTAGTCGCGTGCCTCGAGATGATACCGGTGTTCAAGATCTGAAGGTTTGTTAAATATTTGTTTATTAAAGAATCAAGCAGTAAAATTTCTCAATAGGAAAAAAATATTTAATTTCATCTGAATCTTGTTTATTTTTAGTCATTTTAATAGTTGTAGTAAAAAAGGAAGATAATGCTGCATTCATAAACAAATTTAGTAAATTCAGCTTAATTTCACTTCCTAAAAATTTTTTAATTCAAGATGTTATTATTTTTTAAACATTTTAAAATGAATTTGAGATGGATATTCCATTAAACTTCAGAGATGCCGACTATTATAGATTATCCATAATTACTCTACAGAGATTAACTGATTAAGTTTTTTAAAAGCCATTTTTGTTTTAATTTAAGTATGTGCAATTAAAAAAATTCCATTGATTTCAAGAAAAGCTTTAGCTTTTGTAAAAGTTGACAGTTTTATAAAATTCAATAATGTACTAATAAAGTGCATTATTACATTTTCCCTTTGTCATAAAAGTGTTATAAATTTTTAGCGATTTGCCATGCTTGTGCATTTGAAAATGTTATGTCTAAAAATGTTTTTTCATATATCAAATTTAATCTGTTTTATTGAAAATTTCCTTATTTATTTTTTAATGTTGTATTTCATTTTATAAATTACTGATACAGTTATGGATATGAATTTTGTGTCATTTGGATTGAAAAAGTAGTTGGTTGTGTTAGCATTCTCCCGTCACTACTTGTATGCAAACATCAACGAAAATTTTTGAGATATTACTGAAGTTATGGCATCTCTGAAACTTAGTTTATTAGTATATTAACTAAAGGGCTTAAAAATAGTCATGTATCTCTTTTGTTTCTATTATTGAGCATTAAAAATAATTATGCTGATTAAATTTAATTTAAAGGGGTTAAATCAATTTTTTATAAATATTTATAATTTAAAAAACTAAACATTTATTATTCCTTAATTAAAGATCTGTATATTTAAACATTTGAGCTATAATTTCTTGTACAATTGCTATTTTAGATGAAATTCAAGGCGAAAAAGCTTTCAAAAATAGCCCAGCGTTCTAGAAACAGGTTATGCAAGAAGGGTGAAGGCGATAAGAGAATTCCGAACATGAAGCCCAAGCATTTGTATGCTGGAAAACGTTCATTAGGAAAGACTTCAAGACGTTAAAAAAAGAAAAACTTATCAAAAGTTATAGCCTCCATCAAAAACTACTCGAAAAAATGGAACATATCATAATACAGTATTTTCAGTACATAAATTGGAAAAATGACTACTGAAAATTTACTGAGTTATTATGTTTGTAATATATGTGAATATTTACAAATAAAACATTATATAAGAATTTGAATGTAATGTAATGAAGTATGAAAATATATTGTATAAATTATACAACTAAAAATTACTTAACACTAATTTGTTATAGTTTTAAAGTAAATACTTTTGATTAAACAATTTTAATTTTTATTGAATGTGGAAAATGTATTTCTTAATATAGTTGATTGTGTCTTAATCTAGTAATAGTTAAACAGTTTTAAATATTTTCTATGATTTGATGGAATAGATTACATTTACTTTGTAGTATTGAAGAACAATATTTTGTACTTGACATGTAAAGATTTGGTCCCATAGAATTGCTACAGTCAATTGCATAACATTCCAGATAATTAACTTGGTGTCTGTTGGGTTGATTGCATTCATGCATTATGCTATTGCTATTGCAAAAATATTCACAAATGTTAAAAAAATTTGGCAGCAATATTGTGATGCTATTACATTATTGGCTATACTATTATTTCAGAAATAAGGGTGATTGGGGTTTCTAAAACAGTCATGCTACCTGATAGGATTCTGAGATTTCTCCTATATGGCATGTAAATGTGGGGCAGTTATCGTTAAGTCCTTACTTCACCTATCTGCAAGATGTTGGTTGTATATGTGTGCCCCACTGATGTTCCAGCCTGCAAAGGTAGTATAAATTATGGAGTACCCGTGGGGAAATATACTGTTTAATAATAAATTTTAAAAAATTAATTAGATTTTTTTTTTTTTTTTTTTTTTTCATAAATGAGAAAAGAAATGTAATACTATGCTCAGTAAAACAGAAAGGAAGAACCGTGGTGAAGCATTATGAGAGGCAAAGACTTTTCTGATTGGTACAGAAATAAGATGAGAAAATTGGTTTGTGCCCTTAAAGCAATACTTTAATGACTACAAAGAATAATTGTTTTAATGATTAGAGCAATAGTTTGATCATTTAAATTTTTATTGCATTAAGATATTCAAAAGTTGAAAGAGAATAAATACATTTGCCTTCCTGGTGATGAAAAAAATATTCTAATGCCTATTTCCAATTGTTATATTTCTTTATAAACAACTATCTGGCAATTTGTGAGCCACTTCTTCATATTTCTTTTAAAGGAAATAGGGATCAATATTTATAATAGCTATTTTCAATCCTTGATTAGACAATCCAATTAAATCTTTGTAACCAAGAAAACAAAACATTTACTTGAATCCTTTACAGAAAATTTGATTTAGATTTCCAGAACCTACTAGGAATAACTTCCGACAATATATTGGAATTTTTTGAATTAATAAAATAATTTGTTGTATCATGGTTAATACTACATTGCTTATTTTCTTTTTATAAAAATCAAATTTTTCTGTTTTGACATTATTCTCTATAAAAGTGAGCAAGTGTTAAATAAACCTCAATGAAAATTTCAAATATGATTAGAACCATTAATCTGTTAAAGAGTTTACTGTACTACAATGTAGAATTCAAAATTATTTCTTGTAATAAAATTCAATACACAGTTAAATTAATTAGAGCTGGCGGCATTCTAGTAATTAAAATAAAAATTATACACAACTTTATGTAACATGTAAGAGGAGATATTAAAAATTAAAACAAGATTTAGAAATAGTTTTCATAGCAGATGTGACAAGATTATTAATGGATTAAAATTGAGTTTTAATTAAATGTTAAAATGCAATTAAATGTTAATCCATAGGTTTTAATTAAAATGTTACTTTTATAACGAGAATATCGCTAGGTAACAATGAAAATTTCATAATAAATAAATTTCATAATTTTTCATCACCATATGATCATATAAATATGACTATATATCACAAAAAATTATCTGCTGATCGGATCACTATAAAAAACAATATGATGTGTAATGGACCAGGTAAAATTCATTATTGTTATAATGGTAGAATTTCCTTTGTATACAATACATTTACTTACTTGAAGAGGAGTTTAGTCTTACCAGATCACATCTTGGATGAGCGCCTGCTTTTATTTAAGCAAGAACGAAAAGGCATTGCACATTATTGAAAAGGGAATCTCGAGAATGCATTAAATAATTTGTGTGACAGTTCCAGTTAAAAGGGCTCCAAGACGATGTTCAAAATTTCAAATTGTTCTTTTCATAGTTAAGTTAGGGTGCAACAAAAAATTTTATCCAGAAATAGGGAAAAAACAGTATACTCTTCAAACTATTAAAAGAAATTGTGAAACTACTGAACATAACTTCAACAAATCTCGTAATTGACCAATTTTGAATAATCGAGATGCGAAGAGTGAATTTAAATTCGAAATTGTTTGCCCTTAAGTTAACTTAATTTATTATATCTTTGGGCTGAGAAAGATGGCAGAAAAGCATGTCACGTTATACAGACTGGAATGGTATTTTACAAGGTTCCAGAAGGACGATACCCCTGTTGAGCGTATAAACGAGCCAAATAAACTTTAAAAAAAATGTATGAAAATTATTTATAAAGGACTTTCTGCAATAGAGTGAAAAACGTAGGAATTGACTTAAAAATTTTTTTTTATATATATATATATTACTTGTTTTTTTGTATGATTCTTGAAACATTTCCTGTTATTGTGCGCTGTCCTACAAGTTTGTCGAGAACAAGCGCAAAATTCACTTTTGACGGAGACTATTGCCATTGTTGTAAGAAAATTGCATACGCTTATGCTCGGTACTTGGACAGCCGGGAACATGAAATGATACCTGAAGAAAATGTAAAAGAAAGTAAGTGTGTATTGGATTAAGTTTTCATTTTTTTTTCCAGTGAAAGAATGGTTAAAAATGGAGAACTTGTGTTTGGAATAAAAAAAACCCTCTTATACAAGAGTTTATTTTTCCAAATACAATGGCGCCATTTTTTTTAGATAAAAATATTTACCGACATTGGCACACAAAACCGAATGGGACTTGGAAAAAAAAAAAAATCCTGCTAATTTTTGACCACGAGGGTTCTATTTTGGTGGTCGAAAAAAAAAATTTTTTTCTAAATTTTGACAACAAAGTTCAATGTTGATGATTGTATTTATGACTCTTATTGTAGATTAATACGGAGATCCTTCTAGCTCCTTCATTGCAAAATGTTGAAACATAGCGGTTGTCTCATGCCCTTTGAGTTAATAAAAAAAATAGATAATTAAATGCCCTGTTTTTAAAAAAAGAATTATTTATTTAATAAAATTTTAAAATGAAAATTTTCAAAAGTGTAGATGTTGATGAAATCAGTTGCATGTAAAAAAAGAATGAGCAATGGTCAAATTAGAAGAAAAAAGCTTAGGAGAAAAGCGAACTTTTTTTCATGTTAGACAGTCGTAGGTAATAAATCAGTCAGAGCAGGTTTAAAATATTTAGAACAGTGCGATCTTTTGCTATATTTGCGGAAGAAATATCATAATCGTAATTTTGTAGGATATTTTTAACAGGGTTATTGATGTTTTGCATATCATTATAGAATTTAGTAGAAATTTTGTAAATAAATTGTCTTAAACTTGGAATCGAGAGAACTCTCTAATATCGTCATTACGAAAGTACCAGGGTGAATTCGTTAACATTCTGAGAGTTTTGTTCTGAAGCCTTTAAATTATTTCAAAATTTGTACGTGCAACAGAACACCAAACTGGGATTGCATAAGCTAGTACTGGACGAAGATAAGAGAGATATATTAGAATTTTGAAATTGTATTTATTGGAGCAATGCAAATCATTAAAATGATTGCAATTTTCTAATCATTAAATGATTGCCATATTCCGTTGAAATGTTTATAAATATTGTACAACATTTTTTAAATCATCGCCAGTTTGATAAAAATTATTGTGGTGTGTTAGTGTAAAATTAGGTGGTGTTCAATTATTTTTATTTTTTTTCTCTCAGTATGTTTTGTTTAAGTATAATCCATATTTATTTTACAAATTCAAATTACCTATACTAAATATAGATAAACATCATATTGTTGAGTATATAAACATTATATTTTTCATTTAAACTTTTGTGATTTTTAAAAATATTTTTCTTTTAACATATCAAAAGTAAGTGTATAGTAATAAAGCATAGCACAGAAATTCTGTTTTACAGTTGTATTAGCTGTTAAACTTGCACATCTGTGCTAGATAAAAGCACTTATTTAAATCTAAGGTTTAAGTTCCTTCTTAAACTATATTTAATCAGAGTGGCAATAGAAAATACAGTAGAACCTCTTTTAAGTCGAAAACCTCCACTACTCGAAAAGATTTTTTATTCCCTTCCCTTCAAGCCCCAAAATCTCCATTACTCGAAATTTCAACCCTCTATATGTCGAAATAATTAGTCAATCCCCACAAGCCATTTTGGTATATATTTTCCCTCCGTAACTCGAAAAAAAAAAAAAAAAATTGGACCTCTGTAACTCGAACATTAGCAATGTTTGATTTTACAACTCGATCATTTGAAACTAATTACCTCTATAGCTCGAAGAAAAATGAGTTGCCGACAATGCACATCATTGTTTCCTAGAAAACAATATATGAGTATATAGTAAATAGAATAACCAATTCTATGAAATAGCAACTCGGAAGAAAAAGAATTTTCTGCTCTTCATAGCTTAGACAATGCTATAGATAGAGAACGATCGAATTGTCTAAAGCAAAAATAATAACTGACTTTTTAATGCATAATATTTTTAATTTTAAGGTTGTTTCGGAATTATTTTGATTTTTATTGAAGTACACAATATAACTTTTAAGTTGCAAATAAACATGTTTATTACCTCTGTAACTTGAATTTTTATTCATTTTACCTCTCTAACTCAAAATAAGTTAGAAAGAATCTAAACCTCTATGAGTCGAATATTTCCTTACAAAATCCGCATAAGTCGAAAACTCTATAACTCGAATTATTTGGCGTCTCCCTTTGAAGTTCGACTTACAGAGGTTCTACTGTGCAAATATATCCTCCTGAACTAATTTTCTCACGATTTATATTTTGATAATTCATCTAATTTTTTTCTAAGATGGAAGTTAATTCTATTCAGATATTCGTCGCTTCTTTGTAAACGTTTCAAAGGTAATGTATGATAGAGATCTATGTAAAGTAGTATTAGATCAAATAAATATTACAAGACAATTGATTGACAAGTATTATGTTAAAGTAATGAAATCTAGGTAAAATTAAAAGTTTAGGATGTCTAGAAATGCCACTGAGATGCAATGTCACCACATAGATTTCATTTATTCTTGGTTAACAGAATTTTAGAAAGCAAACAAAAAAAAAAATTGTTTAGGATTTTATGAACAGAAAAATGTTGACTCCAATTATTGAGAACAAGCATTAGTGAAGGAAAGATATGGGGCAAATACGTGGTTTAGGTTTGTTGCTCTACGGTAATTTTGTGCGCACTTTGCCGCAGTGTAGGAAACATGAAATAATCTCTTTATTTTTATGATGGAATTGAGACATTGTTTATGATTTTAATCGGGAGCATTTCAACATAGATTTATTTCAAAAATGATTTTCGATTCTAAAATTTGCTAATTTTTCTTAAATTTATGTAGATATTTATAGCTTATTTAATAATAAAAAAAAAACTCTTCTATTCATTTTCTTTCTCTTAAAATTTTTTTGCACTGAAAAGGTAAGGACTGTGAGGTGGTTACATGTCAGTCGGAGATGCGATTTGAAGTTTGGCACCAACTTTGTGACCAAATATGTCATCAAAATTTCTTTGTCCACTTTTCTATTTCTTTGTTTTTGTTATTAAAAAAAAAAAAAAAAAAAAAACTTTTTTTCTCCTTTCTTTCTAAATTTTTAGCACTGAAAATGGCAAGGACTGTAAGGTGATTTCAATTATTTATTTATTTTCTTTTTGGGTTACTGGCACTTTCCTTGACATCTGTGTGAAATTCGACGACAAAATATTTATTAGTGTTTGAGTTACGCTTGGCTTTGTGAGACGCTTAAACTGATTCCGGCGATTTTTGAAATGTCTGATTTCGTTGAGCAAAGAACTTGCATTCAATTTTGATTGCGGAAACATATAGAATGTTGCAGAAGGCATTCGTCGATTCCTTTTGAGCCTCAAATGCGTCAAATCTCGATTGGTACCGAAAATACTGAATGCGCCAGCTCACACTGCATTGATTCCTCGTGACTTTTTCGCCAAAAATGAAACCCGCATCGTTCCACAACAATCGTATTCACACCGTGCGACTTCTGGCTATTCCCTAAACTCAAAACCACCCGGGGACACCGTTTTGAGTCGATTGAAGAGATTCAACGTGAATCGGCGCGCGCTTTGAAGGCCATCCCTGCCGATGACTTTTTAGCATGCATTGAGGATTGGAAAAAAAAAAAAAAAGGTTGGCATAAGTGCATTGTGTCTGGAGAGGATTACTGGGAAGGCGATGAAATAAATTTGGAAGAATAAATAAAGAATTTTTGAAAAATAAAAAAAAATTGGTCTTACTTTTTGGGCACAGTAGTATGTGTATTTGAAAACAAAAAATAAACGTTTTCTTTGATGAAATTTAATATATATTACTAAATTGTATTAATTGAAACTTCTGTTAAATAACTGTAGCAATGTATTTTAGAATGAATCCGCTTAATTTTTTTATAAAAATCGTAATTGAAATGAGTCGTACTGAAATTTAATAAACAATATTAAATTCCAGTAATTGAAACCTCTGTTAAATAACTGTAACAATATATTTTATGAATCTGCTTAATTTTTTATAAAAATCGTAATGGAAAATGAATCGTAATGAAATTTAATAAGTATAATTAAATTGAATTAATTGAAACCTCTGTTAAATAACTGTAACAATATATTTTATGAATCTGCTTAATTTTTTATAAAAATCGTAATAGGAAATGAGTCGTAATGAAATTTAATAAATATTATTAAATTGAATTAATTGAAACGTGTATTAAATAACAGAAACAATAGATGTTAGGAAAGAATCTGCTTAATTTTTATAAAAATTGTAATGGGAAATGAGTCGTAATGAAATTTAATAAATATTATTAAATTGAATTAATTGAAACTTCTGTTAAATAACTGAAACAATATACTTAATTTTTTATAAAAATCGTAATGGGAAAAAAAGTGAAGTTCCGAAAAAATTTAAAGGAGGCGAATTATTTCTGGCGCAATGTTTTACCTAATACGAATAAGATAAGGCGAAAACAAAAATACTCGCCAAATCAGCTGTGTTACGTAACTATTTTCGTTTCGCGTGTTTAAACCTGCCATGTGTTTTTTATTTCACCGTCAACAATAAATAAGCACATTATTTATTCGTAACAGAAGAACCGCAAAACGAAACCATCTGCAGTTTCCGAGAAGTGCGCCAAAAATTGGCGAAGGTATTTATTTCTGTTTCATTTATCAGTACCTATATCACGCCTGTTCGTGTTTGCAGGGCTGTGCATGTTTCTCCTTGCCCAGTTCTGCACCGCTGTTGATACGCGGGCGGTTTTGAAATGCCCTACTGTGCGCTGTTTAAATGTGGGATAGATTCTTATTTGTCAACAGTATAGGTTCCAACTCTTTACTATGAAGTGGTCTCCTTACAGATATTCTGAAATGCCTAGAAATCTACCACCAAAAGTGATGGTTAGTGTAATGTTTTTGAGAAGTTTAATTCTATATCATTTTTATGTAAAAAAATTTTCAGATTTTTTTTTTTCATTTAAACTTATATAATTTAAATTATAGGTTTTTTTTTTGGGATATTTGTTATGCTATATTTTTTATATGCTTCTTAAATTGTATGATTTCTAAGTTATGGGTTATATGGTATTAATGCATTTTAATATATATATATATAGTGTAATATTTCATTAATTTAGTTTCTAATTTTTTTACAAGTTGTTTTAATTGTTTAATATTGATTTAGAAACATTTTCTCTTATTTTATATACTAACTGGGCACTCAAAATGCTACACAAAAAAACCAAAAACTCAGATTTTAATTATTTTGTTTTATTATTTTCAAGGTTTTCATCTTGAAATATTTTTGAGAATATAAATTGGTTTCACCCATTTTAATTTGCTTAACATTAGTATCAAAATCTTGAATACAATTATTGTTCAGGATAGCTATGTCTTAGTTCTGGATATAAATTATGATTTTGTTCTGATATTGTAATGTTTAATTTGCTTGTGGGGTAAAATCTTTATCTTCTGGGTTTAATTTCAATCACTTTTATTACATCATATATTTATATACTTAAATAATTATTTTTATGTGGAAGAAAAATTTATTGATCAATTTATTTTTCTGTCATTATTGAATTAATAAGCAAAATATTATAAAAAATTATTTTATTTTAAAATTGATGTAAATTGCTTGGATTCTTAGTTTTGATTTTTATGAGAAAAAAATGGTTTTTTTATAATGGTTATTATTTTAAGTATATATATTTATATATATTGCTTTTATGGTATATTTAGATCCACTATTGCAGCTAACTTGGTGGCATTTATTTAAAATTGTTTCTTTAGAATGAATTCCAACATGTTTAGTTAAGTTATTGAATCTCATTTTCATGAATAATAGTATGCTTTTTCATATATTTCATGTTAAAAATAATTAGTAGAATTTGATTTTTAATGTACTTGTAATTTTTTTGTATTTTTTTTTACCATATTCACAAGAAAATTTTCAACTTTATCAAATATAACATATTTAATTGTTATAGCACTTGAACAAATCTTCTAGGTGGATAACAGTTTTTTTCAAAGTGATTTGCCTAAAGAAAATTGCACTATTATAGAGCCAGTTCAAGTTTTGGTATGTTGTTTCAATAGTATAACATTATATATTTTTAGCTTGTAGTTTTAAGTTAGTTTCCCACCTAGTGATAATTTTTGGAACTTTTCCTACTTTTAATTGTAAAAATGTTTTACATGAATCACTATTCTCGATATTTAAGATATTAACATTCCTGTTGACTTTTTTCTTGTATAGAATTTACGTTTTCATTATTTTTTAAAGAATTTTTTTCTCGTAAAAGCTAATTAAAAAGAAAAAAAGATGAGTGCTCACATTTTACAGTCTGCAAAATGTTCTGAATTTCTTTCATAAAGATTGATCTCAGGTACTTGCCAATATAAAATATACAACTTCAGTGTGACACATGTTAAATATTATTCAGAAGTGAACACACAATGTAGGAAAATTTATACTAACAATATGTTTCATAAAATTGCCTGATATTAGGTTTCGTGAATTAACTTCATTAAATATATTTAAAAATTCTGTAAATCATTGTTAAAAAATCTTTGAATGACACTTTTGTGTTTTTAAACAATTTTGTGTTTATGCATGAATAATTTGTGAGATTGCAGCATGTAGTATGAATAAATGAAGCATTGTTATGTGCTGCTATTGTATGATAAACTCATTATAAACAGGATGTTCATGAAAAGCCTTGTTTCATTATTATATTTCTGCTATCTGTTTCTGTTAGAAGAATGAAGTCTATTAAAACATGTTTCTACTTGTCCTGAGAAATTACTTTTTTGTCATAGTTCAGTAATCGTGGCATCAAAAAAATTAATGAAATTTTTAAATATAAAAATATTTTTTTATTGTATTTAATAAACTCTTAAATTTAGTAACAACAAAACAATATTGGTTATTATTAACAAAAAATAGTATTGGTATTAATAAAGCTATGCTAAAATAAAAGATAAACAATATCAACACAAATATAACTTTTATTACGATTCTCTGTTAACTGACACAAAGCTTGCTTATGTACTTTAATTTTAGTTTTAATAAATATATTTAACTGTAGATCATAGTGCTGAAATAGAATTAAATAATTGTTTGTTTCAATCAGCTGCAATTTTAATTTCATTTTCTAAAAATTAATTTTTGAGTGAAAATTAGAATTGAAAGGAACTGTTTATAAGAAACTTACTTATAGGGAAATAATTTCATCTTAATTTTGTATATATTAATTTCTGCTGTGATAAAGTATCACTGATTTAATTCCATTTAAAATTTAATTGTATTTTTAAATTATATTTATTTTATAGGAACCTTTACCAAGTGTGAGTCATGCTGTTCAAAATTCTGTTTCATCTTCTAATGCAGCATATGTTCCATCTTCTTTGCCTGCTAGGTAAATAGAATCCACAATTTATTATGTTAAATTTGCTCTGTTTATATGGAGTTTGATAAGAAATTTTTTTTTTTTTTTTTTTTTTAGTCAAAATTGGCCTGGTCAGTATGATTTTAATGTCACCTTTGGACCTCAGCTAAAGACAACACCATGGACTGTAAGTCATTTCTTATATGATCCTAATACTTATTCAGGATGGGGACAAAACCGGGAAATCAGGCATAAGTTTAGAAATTTTGGGGATATGGAAAAGTCAGGGAAATTCGATACCAGGACAAGTTGCTGATTAGTCATTTTGCGCCAACCATTCGCGCGATCGGCGATTTTGTTGGATCGCTACAAAAACGACTACGCTGCGCGATCGTGCATTAAAAATCGTCAAGTTCATTTTTGCAGCAAAAAAACGATTGCGCTGTCGGCAATTAAGCATGCGCGTAAACGGCGATTTTGTAGCCAAGCATGCTTTTCAACTCTGATCGTTACTCATTTTAAAGCAATTTTACTTCATTTTTATGAACAGTTGTCCAGTTTAGGATTTATCTTATTTTCAGTTCATCATTATAGTGCAAAGACTGCATTAGTGTGCATGTTTGCTTTAATTTGTTCTCGTGCTATTATTTGTACTCATGCTATTGATTAAGGCAATTTAGAAAAGTGCAGATTTTAATGTTTTTGAATTTTGAATATTTTATTAATTATTTTATTATTGTTAATTATTAATTGTGTATTAAGCTGAAATTCATTCCTTAAGCCTAATTTCATAAACCTTTAACATCTGCATTGATTAGTATTTGTTATTTAATTACTAAAAATTAAGTCTAATGATTTATTATTTATATATATTTTAAGTGTATTAAGCCTGTATTATTTTAAAAGGCTATATTATTTAAAGTGCATAGGCTAATTAAATCAGAGTTGTAAGTTTAGTTGGAGAATTTTTTTTTAAAATTATACAGAAAAAAATCAGAAATTTCTAAAAACTGTACTGCAAACTATTATATTCACAACATTCATTTATATGTAAATTTTATACCTAATTTACATTTTAATCATTATAATTATTATTTTAAACAGTTTACTGTATTTTTTATTTAATTTTAACAGCTATTTGCACATTACAATACAATTGCCTATGGTAACATTCAATTATGAATTGTTGAGTAGTTATTTTCCAAATTAAAACTGTGAACGCTATGTACATTAAGAATCAACAGAATGTTTTATTAACTTATCACAAATTAATAAATTCTATATACTTAGCAATTCAATACTCATTAATATAAAATGAATATTTTGGCATTAAATTTTCTTCCAGGTTTGCATTATAGTAAAATATTTGAACTATGAAAATAAAATATTTAAGATAAAATGAAATTTTTTTCTATCTATTTTTATGAATTATTTTTTATCTTTTTATTTGGAATTTGTCACTAAAATAATACATTCATATTTAATGAAACAATTATTTTTATTGATTAATGAATGGCATGTCATTTTAGATTATCTAAGAGTTCTATTCTTAATTTTAAACTGTAGTATACAATTTATATATATATTTGTGATGATAAATATTTAATAATTGTTAATAAGTCTATTGAAAAGTGCTGTCATAACTTTAGATATATTATATCATATACATACATACACACATTTTGCAGTTTTTAATAGTGTATCTTTATAAAATGTTTATTATTTAATAAATTTTTAAGAGCTATTTTATATTGTTTGGCTGAATTATTTTCTACTTTGTAAAGCATTGACATTTCATACAGTACTCAAAGACAAACGATAAACTCTATGTTGGAAAAGATACTCCTTGTCCCATTAATTTCTTTACACAAATTATTGGAGCGGAAAACCTGATCATACGTGCCACTGCTTTATACAGTTCACCTGAACATGCATCTGAAATTGTTCATCGTTGTGTCAACCATTCAATGGCTGAACTAAACAAAGGTAAAGTTCAATTTCTTAAGTGAAATTCGATTAAATTTCTTATATTTTATTTTGTCTCCAAATGCATTTTCTCCCTTTTTCCTTACTTATTCAGCTATGTTGGGAAAATCCTGGAATGTGTAGCTGATCTTAGATATTTAACAGTTATCTGTTTAATTGTGATGGCATTCAGAAGTTTATATAATAAATAATTTTCTTTTCTAGGAGTTTTTGAAGCAGAACATCTTGTACGTTGTGAAAGCAGCATGGCTACTTATGAGGTAGATTCAATTACAAGACGTCACAGTGTCATTGTTCCGTACGAAACCCCTCCAGGTAGTACATTTTTCTTTTGTATACAGTAACCTCTTTTTTAATTCAGCATGTACAGGTCTGCAGCCATGCTGGATTATCAACAGTCAATTTAGTTTTAAAAGGAGTATGTGTGTGTGGGAGAGATATCAAAGATGAAGCACTCTAGATACAAATTTAAATATGCACATATTTAATGGCAAGGAGTATTTTGTTGCCATCTGGTTGTCACTGTCAGCAAATACCCGAATCCATACTAAAGTGAAAACACAATTGATATCAGATTATTGAGAGGTTACTGTATTATTTGCATTAAATAAATTGTTGTGATATTTTATTAATGTGTGATTTTCTTACAGTTGGACAACTCTATTCTACGTACATTTATAAATTTACCTGTTTTGGATCCTGCTCTGGTGGGCCAAACAGAAGACCATTGATGCTCATATTTTCTCTTGAAAAAGAGTATATCACTTTTCTTCTCTATATTTGTGTGTAAATTATAATAAATTTATGCTTTTAATGTTGAAATGCTTATTGATATTGAATATTTTATTTCATTGTTTTAACTTTATTTCCATCAAATAATATAATTGAACACTCAAAATTACATTACCACTGTAGTGAAACATTCTGAAAGCTTGAATTAGATTAAAGCCAGATTCACACTGATGACTGACTGTAGAAGCAAACCCATTTAAGATTAAACTTTGGAATTTTATCATGCAAATTCATGTTTCTTATTGTTAAAAGTGTGTCTCACTGTCATTCTGATGTAGTTCATGCAAAATTGAGTGACTGAAACTTATTTCAGTTTGTAGAATGTTGGATGCATACTTTCATTAACATGCAAATAATTAGATGTGATTGGTGCTTTAATCCTCACCACTGAATTAAGCTTTTGATCTCAGTGTGAATTTAGCATAATAGTAAAAATACTGCTTATTAATCATTGAATTGGATTAATGACATTTCTCCTTATTAAATTTCTCCACATATGATGAAACTAGAAGTAGTTTTAAACATTTTTAAATACTAATAGTTTCTAATAATTTTTTAATTCTTGATTTTGTTATAGTTAACCAACAGTATCATTTATTTTCTTAAATTTAACTAATTTTAAAATTCAAAAATGGTTTGAATTGTATTAGATGTAATTAAAGTATTGCTTCTATTTAGTTGAAATTATTTCTTAAATAGGCTCATTAGTAATGAAATCAATATGTTGATACACCTGAATTTATTCAAAAATCCAAGAAAAGAATTTAAAATTTAATTATTTTTTTAAAGATTTTATCTGTTGTAAGTAGTTATTGTTATTTTGAAGGAAAAAAATATTCTTTTTTTTTATTTAACTTAAATGTATTTCCTTTTTATTTAGCTTAAATGTTATGTAAATGTATATTTTTCTATGTTAGAAAGGAAAAACAAACAAAACAAAAAACTTAATTTAGTTTTCACAATTTTTATTATGGAATATTAATTGCATTGTTTAATAATTCTCAGAGATTGCATTAAAATTATTATACTTGTGAAATGTATTTATTAAAAAAAAAGTACAGTTTTTTTGCAATTGAAATGCTAAAAAATTACATTCACTATATTTAGTTAATTGGTCCATCAAATTATTTTAGTGTTATATTTGACTTTTCAAGATATATTATTTCTTATACATATTTATTTCGTTCATTTCTTTATTTTAGTGGCAATGTTGTTGGCCGACGAAAACTGGATGTGAAAATTTGTGCCTGTCCTCGTCGAGATAAGAAATCAGAAGAACAACAAGTACAGCCTGAAAGTAATCATTCTAAAAAGTCATTGAAGAGAAAAGAAGCAGGTATATTGAAATTGTGATTTGTAATACTGTTGGAATTAGAAAATAGTCTTTGTAGCTGTGATGTTTATCTGCCAAATTCTATGGAAAGAAGTCCCCAAAATTATATTACTTTGTAATCAACATAAATTTAACAGTTGTTTAAAATAAAATAAAAATACTTTTGTAAAACTCTTATTATAAAATAACAAGAAGAAACTGTAGTCAATTGCTTTGCAATTTTAAGAAAAAAAAAGAATATGTTATTTATTATCTTAATAAAAAAAATTATAAATATGAATAATTTTTGTTAAATTTGACTGTTATAGTGTTTCTGAGAATTGATATAATATTATCAATTCTCAGAAACATATTATAGTTTGAGAAGAAATTAGTTTGAAATAACTTTTTAGAAACATTTATATAATTTTTATGTAATTTAAATGGGTTTTTTTTTTATTTATTATTTTTTATAGAATAAAATGTAAAACAAGAATATTCTTCATGAGTCTTTTGAAATTTAAATTTCTAAATAGTGCTTAGAATTGTAAATATAAACATTTTTTGACAATATAAAACAGCAAATCTGGTAATATAAAGCAATTTTCAATTATTTTTTTTTTTTTTAGAGTAAAATATCTATAACAAAGACTTGATAGAAACAAAAAAAAATTATAAATTATATATTGTATTAGAATATCAAGTGCTAAGTTAAGAAGTAAAAGGTAAATTTCAGTAAACTTTCTCCTTTATTTCATTATCATTTGAGTTTTAGACATCTCAAATTATATTGGGAATATTATTAATTAGAACAAATTTTATAGTGCATAAAATGGAAATACGGCATATGATTTGTTAGATGGTTTGCTTTAAATAAAATTTTACAAAATCAATATGGAATTGTGCAGTAGAAATAAATATTAATTTAAGTTATATATCTAATATGAATTTATAATAGATTAAATACATGTAATTTATAAATTGGGATTATATTTTCTAAACGTTTTCCCTTTGTGTTTTAGTTTGCTTAGCAGACTCTAGAATTCACCAAGTCTATATATGTGCCTGCTGCCAAGAAAACAAAATCTAATTATGGAGGTCCTTATACGCTCTATGTAAGTTGTTTCTCTTTTAGAATTATTTTTCAATTTTGTTAATATAATAAATTGTTTAACAATAATAAATTGATAATGTAAAAATACAAAGAATTCAGTTAGATTCACATTTGAAAATTTTTCATCATGTACATCTAGAAATAGGAAAAACTGTTAATTAATTTTAACCATTAAATTTAAGACTCCTCATTTTTTGTGTGATTAAGTTATGTATGTTATCTGCAGAAAAATACATTTTTAAATTCAATATACTGTAATAAAACTATTTAATTAGCACATTCTGATTTTGTTTCTTTTAAAACTTTATATTAAGAAATTTTGTTGTTAAGAAATTTTTAATCTAAATTAATGCATTGATTAATTAAATAAAATAAATGGTAATAAATTATCTGTTTGTCCATTTATAAAATATTTTCTGGGTTTGAGTAACACTCTTTTAGACGAAATTTATTTTATCCAATATTTCTTTATAAATTACAAACAAATTATTTGTCATTGCTTGGTTTTAATTAACATACTTTACTTTGACATGTTTTGTTAATAAATGGATGAATTAGAATCAAGAAAAAATTGGTGTTATATAATATCTATTATATGATATTGCAATCTATCATATCTTTAAACGATTTGAGCAATCTCAATTAGCGAAATATTCTCTGTGACCTATATCTCATTTCATAAGGACAGCATGGAAATTAGATTTAAAAAAATATGATAAATAACAAAAGAAAAAACTTTGCATTTGTTAATTTTCATTCTTATCAAAATTTGTTTCAAGGTTTTAGAATTTTTCCTGTTATACATATATAATTTTCAAAATGTTTATAATTTCTGACATTTATACATTTTTTTTTCTGATATCAATAGATGAAAGATAAAGAATGCTATGACTTTTTAAAACAAATGAAGAAATTTTTTGAGATGTGCAAAACAGTGAACAGCTTACCACCGTCCATCAAGAAAGTACTGATGAACCCGTAAGTATACTTTTCTTTTTGTTTTGAAAGCTTGCAATAATTATAGGAGAATCCAAACTTTTCTTTTCTTCTTACAAATTATCTGTATTTTACGTAAAAGTATTCAAAATTATAGTAATTATTTATAGTGACTGTTAAACAAGCATTGGAAATTTCTCATCTAATTATTTCATACCATTGTATATGCAATTTAACTTATATGTTGATAAAATAGCGAGGATTTCTGTTTAATAAATGAAGAGACGTTAAATGATCTGAAAAAACCATTTTTTGTAGAGTGTTTAAATTATTGTCTCTCTCATACCCCCCTCTCTTATACTTTAAAAGCAAACAAACTTTTAATATTCTGAAATATGTTTCTTTGATAAAAAAAAAAAAAAATAAGGAATAATTAAATATATAGCATTAATGAATGTCTGGCAGTATATAAGTACAAATTTCTAAAACATGCACACAAAAAATTTAGATTTCTATAAAACAAGCAGATAATTGTTATTCATAAACATGAGTATGGATAAAATCTGTTATTTTAATTTATTTTTAGTTTGGGTTAATGCTTTTAGATGCTAAACTTTAAAAAAAAAAAAATTAATTTGATAAAAAAATGTGTGGAAGATAGTTCTTATTAGTTTCAAATTTTTCAACATTTTGACATAAATAAAATATTATCTGTTGAAAAAATCGGCCTAAAAGCTTTATGAATTATGAGTATAAGACAATAAAAACATTAAAATATAGATATATTAAAATACATTAAAATAGATTACTTAAGTAAGGACAAATTGGAAATAAAACAATTTCAAAATGAAAAAGTGAAATTTTTAATGAAACTATTTTGGCTTAAGAAAATTTGCACCATAGGCTTCAGGTTTGAATCCTGGTAGTGTCATGGATGTTTGTTAGTGGTTTTTGGAATTCACATTAAACTGTAGGTGTCAGTCTAATTAGCCTAAAGTGTGCACAAAATGACCGTAGAACGACAAAGCAAATCAAACCCCTACGCTACTGTCCATGTTAGACCATAGACGTCTGCTTACTGGCAGATTTCAAGCAGGAGATGTTTTCTTTTTGTAAAGGGAAACTAAATATTGAAATGCTAAATTTTCTGATGTCTTTTCATATTAGTAACTAATAATCATTTATTTATTATTTGTTTTTAATAATTTCTTTTTTACATTTCCGTCTTAATGGGCTTATGAAGTTTATTTGTAATTTATTCTGTATGATGTAAATTTATACAAATATATACATGCAGATACATTGGACCTTTATGTTCAAATCAACTTCGGCTTTTTAAAGAATGTTTTAAAGTATTGAAAGAAGACCAGGGAAACATCTGCCAAATAGCTTAAAGTGCTAATGATTCTGCTAGCATGCATTGTCACAATCCTCATCAAGTTTCTGCTGCCTGATGGACAATTGGTTATCGCTGTGGCCTTTGGTTCCACAGGCTTTAGGTTCAATTCTGGCAGTGATATGAATGTTTGTTAGTGGTTCAGAATCCACTTTAAACTGTAGGCCCTGGTCTAATTAATCTGAAATATGTAAACAGTTGCCGTAGAGCGACAAACCTTCAGAAAATTTGCATCTCTGCCATTTTTGACAACAAAAATATTGTGAGATATGAAGGAGTATTTAGTATAGTTATTAGTACTGAATACTCCTTCAGAAAGCACACTTGTACCTAAATTGCAAAGGAATAATTATAAATAAGCATTGACAAACAAATATCAGAAATCAGCAAATACATTCATCACATGTACGATATCTATAAAAAGCCAGGCCAGAACATGATTGAGGAGAATTGCAACATTATCATATGCGAAAGCAATTATACAGTTCTGAAATGCTATTATTTCAGTGTTGAATATCAAGATTGCTTTTTATCCTCGCACAGCTCAAATTCGCCTATTGTCTTCAAAAAACAATTTTGCTGGTGTTGAAAATCGGTTATTCGAATGTCGTGCAATTTCGATGTTGGACATCAGATTAATTTTAACATGAATATAATAAATCAAAATTTCATTACAGAGAATGATGAAATTGGATATGTGATTTTGGACTTGTATCAATAGTTTAGTTTATTGTCTAAATTTAGTGATTGATTTATTCCATTTCTTAATTACCTATGTCTTTAACTATTATGAGTTTGATTTAAAGTTAACTTCTTTTAATTTGATGGATATAAATTGGTTTTTTCACTATAAAATATAGAAAGAAAACTACTTTCATGTAGAAGTACTTTTTCATTGTCTTTCATGAAAATTTTTAATTGTTTTAATTATTAAATAAATTTTGTTCTCCCTCTAGTACACGCTGCAAGGTTAGTGAGTCTGATTCATCCGATAAAGAAGATTAAGTGTTTTTATTAGAGCTTCTCTTTTCCTGTTCCATTTTAAATTATTTGCTATTTGTTATTTGAAAATGTTAAATGTTTTTCTTTTTTAAGCACTTCATTGCAATGGATTAGATGAAAAAAATATAAGAATGTGTTGTACTACTTAGAGAAAAAGTTTAATTAGTAGTTTTTGATATATTTATAAAATTACTTCTCTAGAAACCTTCAAGTATTTTTGATAACTTTTTTTAATGAATTAAATATCAATTAATTAATATTTATCCTTCATAGCAAAATATGCATTGTTTAAGTCTGGGGATTATTTATATTTTTTATTAATTTATTTCTTTTATTTATGTAAATTTTCCAAACGAGAGTTCGTAAATTCTTAAGATACTGTATGAATATATATATATATATATATATTTGGTAATTGTTAATTTTCTCTTCGTTACTTTTGAGTAAATTAAATATCTTTTATTGAAGGCCTTATTATATAAGTGCCTTAAATATGCAAGTGATTGACTAGAAATATTTTTGATAATCATAATGAATTCTGTGTCTGTGTTTATAAATTCTGTGATAATGACAAGAAAACCTGACACTTCTATATATTTATATTAGTTCAACATTTTATTTATGAATCTCAAATACTTCTTTGCCACAAAAATCTTAGGATATATGTAGGATGGAGGATATAGGTATGGATTTTATCTTGGGATATGTGTAGAAGTTTTGAAATTTAGTCTTTTGAAGGTTGATATTTTATCAATATTTAATCAATAATCTCTTAAAATATGTCAGTTATAAAAAACATGTTAGCTTGGTTAAAATATTTCCTATATGAAGTAGAGTAGAAAAATATTATTAAGCTGCCAATGTTATTACAGAGCATTTAAATAATATGCTATAATTAAATGACTAGTATTGCTGACAATTATATGGCAATTTCCCCTTATCTGAGAGGCGAAATTTTTAAAAAAAAATTATATGGTTTCGCTTTTTAATTTTAATTATAATTAATGTTTTTTTTTTCTCAATTTTATATTGTATTCTTAATATTTTCTCTTGTATTGCGAAAGTTGTAGTCTTGTCCCTTTCGAATATATATAAAAAAATTATGACTTCTGAAATATTAAAATTTAAAATTGTTTCATTGATAATTCTTCAGAATTATAATTTAATTAAATTACAAAGAGATATTGTTCTAAATCAAATAAAAATTTCTTTGCTTTCTATGTTGGTTAATTCTTAACTATAAGAGGTGTTGTGTCTGAGATTGTTTAAGAAGTTTTCCCTAACGTCCTCGGTGTATGTTCATATATATATATATATATTATTTTTTTTTTATAATTTATGTAATATTGTATTTTTGGATATATTTATATATTTATTTATAGAAGTTAAGTAGAATGATGGTATATATTTGTATTTGTGTGTTTCTATATGGAAAAAAAATTGTTTAACATTTTTCTTTGTCAAATGAGAGGGAAAAAAAAAATTCATTTAATATGAAAGTTATAAAATATGGGCATGAATTAAATCAATATTTTGATTAAAAGTTATTTTATTTATTAAGTAATATGACTCTTGTGGTAATTATCTTCTATTGTTTTTTGCTATTGCACATTGTTAAAGATCAAGATAAGACTACAAACTATAAAATGTTGCTTTTTAGGAGAAAAAAAATATAATAATGTCAATATATTTACTGTAAAATATTGTATCAAATACTAAGAATAACTTGTGATGTACAAGAAATTATTTATCAGAAAGGCTTATTAAAAACAATATTTTGAATACTAAATGAATTTTTTCCTCTAACAAATTAAATGAATAAGATGCAATCTTCTTCTATTTTTTTGCTATTGCACATTCCGTGTTAAAGATCAAGACAAGGCTACAAACTATTAAATATTGCTTTTTAGCAGAAAAAAATATAATATGGTCAACATAATTACTGTAAAATATTGTATGAAATGCCAAGAATTAACTTGTGATGTACAGAAAGTTATTTATCAGAATGACTTATTAAAAACAGAATATTTTGAATACTAAATGATTTTTTTTTCTTTTTTTACAAATTGAATGAATAAAATGTGAAAAATAAACTATTGTGTATTAAAATTTGTTATAGTTTGAATTAAATTTGCTTCACTGATGTAATTTCACGAAAGAAACAGATGGATACAGTCTCGTAACAATAAAGTGACAAGATGGAGAAATTGCTATGGGCTATGGCCATGAGTACAGAAAAGGCCTGACATTTATTATTAAATTAAAATTTACTAATTCTATATTTAATAAATTTAAGTTACTAAAGCGTTAAATTAAAAAATATATATATCAAGATTTTGAGCGTATTCATTTGTATGAAAAAATATATCGCACCTGGTAGTAATAGTTACGTGCGAGTAATCACGAAGCTAAGGACTTCCCCAATTTCTAGTTCATGAATAAGTAAAAATAAAAAGTAATAATTCCTGCTGCCACCCATGTGTCCATGGGACATTTTTAAGTTCACTTGTTAGAGAATTCCCTCTGATTTTTCAATAGTTCACAAAATTAAAAGTGGGAATTCTAGCTGGCAAGTCAGAGACTTCCAGAAAACGGGAAAGTTCCTTTTCTTCGCCTATCCCTAAATTCCAGCGGGGCTAGACGTAGGTCCATGAATCCAAATACCCGAAGAAAGTCCAAGACTGTCAAGGAGATCCTGACATCTGAGCCCCATGCAATCCAAGATGTGAGATGGTGAAGCCTGCTCTGAGGAGCACTTGGTGCAAGTGTCGAAAGCTTTCAAGCCATCTGAGAAAGTCATAGTTTTGAGGTGTCCACTGAGCAAACGATTGATTGCAGTTTGTCCCTGCCTGTCACAATTAAATGCCAAAGTACCGCCATGTCGATGGCCCCGATACCACTGGTGCACTGGGGGTGTAGACCAAATAGTTTTACCATTTAACATAGCTTGGGAGTAGATCTCTGTGTAGGTAAGGAGATCAAGGGGCACCAATAGAAATTACATGGTTACTTGATATACATTTAACAAATGAAAAACCAAGAATAAATTTGAAAATAATTGACTGGCTGAAATTGAAAATAAATATGACAAAAGTAATAGATAAATATGTAAATAACTTTCCTGACTTCTACAAAATCAACATCGAACGATTTATAAATGATCTTCAAAAGGATATCTTTAAAACCGTTGTGGATCCACAAAGAGCTACAAAGAAAAGAAACAATAAGAGTGCCATATGGTGGACTCCACAATTGAGAGCAAAAGATCTAAGACAAGGGCACCCAGAAGACTGTTTCAAACCTGTTTAGGACCTGCTCTCTGGAATATCTTTATAAACCAATGATTTCTTACAGATTGATTTTGGAAGTGGTGTTAGTATTCAGGCTTTTGCCGATGATTTAATTATAATGATGAAAGAAAAAGCCAGATACCTATTCAAGGAATCTAGCATTAACCCTCTAAATATTGTGGATAGATGGACCCAGGAAAATAAACTATGAAAAAGCAATTGTATCATAGTTTCAAGTAAGAAATTTTCCTCATATTCCCTATTTGAAAATTAATAATATCAAAATTACCTATTCTACAAACCTAAAATATCTTGGCATACTGATCGATAATAAACTAACATGGAGTCCACATCTCAATTATATAAAAGATAAAATAAATAAAGTTCAGAATAAATTAAACAGATTTTGCAGAGCTACTTGGGGCCTGGAGTCAAAAGTGAAAAAAGATATATACGAAAAGGTTTTGGAAAAATAATTATTTATGGTCATGAAATTTGGTATAAAGGAACAATAAAACAAGACATTAAGATAAATCAGCTCAAAGAATTGCCCTACTAAACGTTACAAAAGTATATAAAAAGTTTCCTCAGAAGCCATAAATATTCTTGCGGAGTGTTCCACCCTTAAATATTAAATTAAAAAATCTCCTGAAAATTTATGATTTTAAAATTTATGGTGGGAACCTTGAGTTCGAAAATATAACTATTTTTAAGGAAGATTTAGAAGAAACCTCAGAAATTAAGTCCCCTTGGGAAACTTTTCAAGTTAAATTCAAAGCATTTTCAAATAGTTACAAAAATACAATTTTTACAGACGGCTCAAAACGAGATAACAGAACAGGATTTGCCTTTGTACATTTCATCAACGGAAAAGAACAATATAATGAAAAAGTAAGAATAAGTGATTATGCATCTATTTTCAAGGCGGAAATGTTGGCTATTGAGTATGCAATAGAGTACATAAAAATAATAACTTATCAGACACTATTGTAGTGTCAGACTCGAGATCAGTATTACAGGCTTTAAACAATATAAATGACAAAGATGAAAAAAATATATATATACTAAAAAGAAAATTAACTATTTGATAAGCAATATAAAAATTCGAATGGATAAAGGCGCATGAAAGTTTCGAAGGGAACGAATGCGCTGACAAATACGCAAAAGAAGCAACAGAGGGGCTCATTGACTTAAAAGTAAAAATAGAAATATCTCAAATAAAAAAAAATTAACACATAAAAATATAAATAAAACATGCCAATATAAATGGGATCATAGTACAAAGGCAAGAGCCTTATACGAAATCTTTCAAAAGTTAATAGAAACAGAATTTGTGAGATTTTTTCATGAATCGGATATACACATAACATGGGGTCTTTGCAACTTATCAGTCGCGATTCTTTTCCAAACCTAGTTTTTGTCAATGTGGGGAGGAAGAGGAAACAAGATACCACCTTCTTTACATATGTAAAATTTTCGAAGAAGACAGAAAAAAAAATCTTTCCCTCAAATTATCAACTCTTCTCTATTAGACAATTATTAAATTTTAATAAAGTTAGAACAGTGGTTAGAAAGATTTTACAGAAACGTCTAGAACAAAACATGGAAAACATCTAAAAAAAAAAAAAAATAAAGTCCTTTTGTTAGACAAATAATTTATATTATTTGTTCCTTTTATTTTTCTTGTGGAGTTCCACAAGTTTTTTCTTTTCTTTTTAAAGGAAAGTCCCTCTACTTTTGTAAAAAAAAAAAAAAAAAAAAAAATAATAAATTAAAAAAAAAAAGGAGTTGGTCACCAGTGGTCTGACAGATCTTCCAGTCATTCACTTTTGTTTTGATAGTTTTTCCCTTTGATTTTACGGATGATTTCCGTTTTTTCTTGTTTTTTTTTTTTTTTTGTCTTGACTTTTTTGGCAGAAGCTTTCCCAGTTTTTAATTTATTCCTCAAATTTGAACGTACAGTTCGGGATTGCTATCGCAACCCCGATCTGAAGTACCGTGTGCCCAAGGGCGGAGCGGTTTGTAACAATTCTAATACACTGGGGGGTGTAGACCAAATAATTTTACCATTTAACATAGCTTGGGAGTAGATATCTGTGTAGGTAAGGGGATCAAGTGGCACCAATATCTCACTAGCACCCACTTTGGCCAATGCATCTGCCATTTCATTCCCCTCAAAGTCGACATGGGAGGGAATCCACTGAAAGATGTTTTAGCTTTTGAGAATAGATACATCTACCCTGTCTCTAACACTGGACCAGTTAGCCGAGTGCTGAATAGAACTTCTGCTCTCAGTTAGAAACCAGATTTCATTTCCTGCAGTAACAGTCGTAATGTAGTCAAGGGAAAGTTCCTTGTTTCGCAGATTCTCCATGCGTCACTATTATCTTACTTTTTGTTTCATCGGAAACGCCATCAGTTGTAAAATTAATTGTTTGATTATAAAAAATTGGGTAAAAGCATGTCTAGTAATAGAAAGTATCCTAGTGGGAGTGAAAAACGAAAAAGAAATATGGAGTTTGAAGAAAAAAAAAAAATAAGAAGTTGCTTAAAATAAATCAATACTTTAAGAGGGACGAAGAAACAAACGATTGAATTTTTGAATTTGATTTGAATGCTATTTTGCTACTATTTTTTGTTACCGAAAAAAATAAATCACTGTAAAAAGTAGGAACTTTTTTTTTTTTTATAACTTTTCTTTAAGAATACTTAATTTTTATGTCGGAAAACTAGTGTATGTCTACTTATGTATGCCACGGTAGGTACAGACATAAGAAGTAATGTCTTTCGGAGAACTTTCATATACAGTATAGTACCGCATACTTGTGTATTATGTGGGAGAACCTAGAAAACGCCATAAACTTAACTCAAACCCTATCGAGCTTCGTCATTTGGGGGAGCGCAATTGAAACACAAAATGGCAGCTGATTTGAACCAGATCCCTTATTCACATTTTCTTCTTGTGTTATTCTGGACCACGAATCGTAATCTCTAAAATATTAGACTTAAAAAAATCCGATTTTCATTTTTAAATTATCTATATATGCATAGAAATTTAAAAAAAAAAAGCCAATTTGTTATTAGTTGAATAGTTATATTAATATTCAACTAATATTTATTATTATTATTCTTTAATGGGCCAAGGCCATCTGTCTACTGGCAAATTCTAAAACATTTCTTCAAATTCTAAAACATGAGATATTTTCTTTTTATGGGGTAGGGATATCAGCCTGACACCTAACGCCCCCCTGGGACCTATGGTTTAAAGTGGATTCCGAACAAACATCCATAGCACCGCCAGGACGTGAACCCGAAACTTATGGTACCTAGTGCCAGAGCGCTAATCATTCGGCCATCTGGCCCTACCATTTGTAATTATTCCACATAATTGAAAATTGCCTAATTCTCTTAACAAAGATCAATATTTAAAAGCCCAAACTCGTTGGTTGAGCTGTATTCTGCTATTAAGAAGATTTGACTTCAAACATATCATAATAGTCTATAAATTCCTTACAAATATTTAATAATTCGATTGCAAACCAAGAAACCCAATAGTGTTCAAGTTTTTGATACATCACATACAATTATGCACAGAGTATTAAGACTTATAACAATTAGAAGGAAAAAAAAAATTATATCAAATAGCTGTCATCGGTAACTTGAAAAACTAATAATCCATATTTTTAGTTTTTAACATTATACAGAGTGGTTATAATTAAAATAACCTTATTCAAACCCTTTCTGCCTATTGGAGTTTACTGAAACTTTGTATATAAGTTATATGGAACACGGGGAAAAGATTTCCGAAAATAAAAACTAGTTTTAAGTTTTGACTCCCTGAGAGCACTTATCAAAATTACTTATGCAAATTAGGCGAACCTAACAGGAAGGGCTGAAAGGTTCATAGGCTAACACATAGATGGCACAATTACATTATTGTAAGAATTATAGTTCCACTCCTCCGTACCGGGACCTCATTTAAATATTATAGTTTAAAAACACTAAAAAACATGCTTTTAGAGTTAATCAAACTAAAAGTAAAAAATAAATGAATAGTTTAAAAAAACTAAAAAACACGCTTTTAGAGTTAATCAAACTAAAAAAGAAATAATTGTTAACATAAAATAAAATGACTGACGAGAAAATGAATGTCACTGTTCTAAAAGCGTGGGGTGCGACATTTTTAAACTAACTCTGCATTTCGGAATGAAACTAGTGAAATATTATAACAATTGATATCGAGCACCCCTCGCTTTTAGAACAGTGACATTCATTTTCTCGTCAGTCATTTTATTCTTATGTTAACAATTATTTTTTACTTTTTAGTTTGATTAACTCTAAAAGTAAAAAGTTTAAATTAAATCGAATCGCTTAAAATACGGCAAAATCGAGCCCAAAAAAGGCAGTTACATACATACAAACAAACATACAGGTGAAACTAATAAAAGCGTATTAAAAAAGAATTTTTCTATGCTAGCCTACGAACTTTTCAGCCCACCTGGTATAAAGAGACTCGCAGTAAGAGCCCGAAAATCATTCTGCGTACCTTTGTCATCGTCAATCATGCCCTTGCAGAAGAAAGATCGAGCTTTACTGGTAAAACTTTTTATCAGAATGGGAGCAATAGTTTAGCTGTACTGCATGAATTATACGCTATAATGTTGTTTAAAGGGATTGCGAAAAGGCCGCATGTCGAAGAATGGTTTGAAGATGATTACGAAATTTGAAGAGACTGGCCAAGTCAAAGAACTGCTTCGTGCTAACTTTGGCGAAAATCGCGTAATATCCAGAATCTTTCTGGAGGCCTGGTCTCCTCGTTCACACGACTTAAATCCCTTTGATTTCAGGTTGTTGGGATTCCTAAAAGACCGTGTTTACGGAGAAGGAATTATCAACTTTACCTGAGTTGAAATCCAGCATTACAATCCATGTTGCTGAAATCCCCCGAGAGTTTATTCGCGCTACTGTTGAACACGCTATAATGTGCTTTCAACACGTAATGGATGTCAATGGAGCACACGTTGAGCACATTCTGTATTTAAATAAACTTTAATGATTCTGCCGGTTTTTTTTGTCCTCCTTTAGGTGCCGCAATTCCACCTGGTGGTCAAAATTTGAACTATTTTTTATTGCGGTAATCGTTTTCCCATGGTCCATATAACGTATATACCAGGGATGGGCAAACTACGGACCGCTGGAAGGTTCTATCCGGCCCTTGAATAGAATTTTAATTTGCCAGTCGAGGCAAATTAAAAGATATATATTATATATCCATCTCCTATTCTACTTTGATTAAATATTTTTTTCCCCTTTTTTCAAAGGACTGTTGATGTTTGCTGGGCAGCTAGCTCAGGACGACTTGTTTCATTTCCCGAGGTTACATACCCAGTAAATGAAAAGCCCTCAGTAAATGAAAAGAAGCTTAAGAATTATGAAGATGGCTTGAGAAAACTGCATTTTGAGTTCGAACGCAGATTTCAAGATTTCAGTGCCATTCAAACAGAACTGGATATTTTTACCTTTCAATGTAAATTGTGAAGCAGTGAGGCCAGATTTGCAGGTTGAATTAAATGAGTTGCAATTTAAGAATCATCTCAAGCAATTGTTTCTAAATATGCCGAAAGTTAGAGTTTTAAAAATCATTATCGAAAGTAAGTTTCGCAAATTTAATATCTCACGCCCAGAAAATCAGTGCTATGTTTGCTTCATCTATTATATATAATTCCCGTATCACGATGTTTGTTCGGGATGAACTGTGAAACTAACAATCCGATTTTAACTTTTTTTTTCTTAAATGTGTGTTTTGTTCCAACTTGAGAGAAAGGATAGTTTTTATGCAAATTTTTTTTTTTTTTTTAAATGCAAAATCGACGATTTTCATATTTCGTCATTTGGCGCCATTGACGTCATTTGGTGCAACTAAAATTTGCCATTTCTCATCCGATGGACGTAATTTTGAAAGTACATTCAAAATACAAGGTCAGGTGTACCATAAGATCGGGTCGTTGATGCCAATACCTAACGAAGAGCCAAAATTTCTTCAAATTTATTTTATGGGCAGTTCTGAAGAACGTGTGACAACTCGATGTCAGTATAATTTTATCGAACAAGCAAGTACAAAGAGCTATTGTAGAATTATTGGAAAATCTTTTAGAAAATAATAACCAACTTATTAAATTATTTAACGGATTTATTTATTTTGACGAAAGACAGATTAACAAGAAATAGTTCTTAGATAAATGAAAGTAATGATTATTAAAAATTAAATTTGGTAAAATAATTATAAAACAGTGTTAAAAATCAACATTATCTACCTCATTCATTAAATTCATAAAAATTAAACATTTTCTATTCGTTGAAGCTTAATTTGAACTTTTCATCATTCTTTACCAAACACATTCCTTAACAATATCAATTATGGTATCTAATAATTGAACGAAATACAAGAAAGCCACAGCCGGGTGTCTTATATATATGTGAACAAGGGTTTTCAACTATGAACTTTGGAAAGAATTACTTCAGAAGTAGACTGACAGATGAGCTTGTAGCCTCTTTCCTTAGAATCAGTACATCTCACTTTCAACCTCAATATAAGGAACTTTTAAAAATGAAATTGCAATTTTATACATCTCATTAACATATTTAAATTGTACTACTTGTATATTGTTTTTAAAATTTTAGAAAAATTTATCTTGGCCCGCCAAACTTTTTTTTTTTTTCGATTTTTTTTGGCTTGCGACCGAAAAAGTTTGCCCATCCCTGGTATATAATAAGTTTCATTAAAAAATCCGATAGGCGGAATGGGTTGTAAAGGGGCCCGAATAGGGTCATTTTAATTATAACCACGCTGTATATTTTTTAGAGTAGTTTAGTTTTATCTGTTACTTCGAGGAATCAGCAGCGCTTCTGAGTTTCATAACTACTGTTGTAGATCAGGGGTCTCCAAAATAGGGCCATACTGTTTACTCCAGCAAGTACCAAGGGCCAAAACCGTTTTAATTTTTCTGCCATTATCTATAACTTCTAGACCAGTCGCCGAGTACGCACTCTGAGCGAGCATACGCTTGCTAACTACAAACTATTGTCAGTGAAAAATCACGATTACATATCTCATTAGTATTTTTTTTTTGCAAGCGGATACCCCGCGGTTTCATTCGCGTTAATTTAGCTTTTCCGTTCTGAGAGATTTTCAGGATAAAAATCACATGTTTGATTCAGGATATATAGATTCCAAACATCGATATACATACATATGCGATACTCTTTACCCCAACATAACTACCGAGGGTAACCGCGGGATGTTCACTAGTTTATAATGTTAGTGTGATTCATTTCAATTATGTGGTATGCTTAAGTTAAATTTTCTGCGTATTGTGCTTGTCATTGAGCTTTTTACTTAGCAAGTCAATAAAACCGAGTTATTATCATGCTGTGTTTTTTATCCAACTTACTACAGCAACAATAAGCTATTCGCTGTCGCGGGCCGTAGTTTGGAGACCCCTGTTGTAGATAACCGATTAGAGATTCTGATAAAAACGAATAGAGTCAAAAGTAATGCAAAACTAATGATAACAGGACAAAGGAAATCTGACATAATCTAATTACTGTTTTTTATGAAACGATAAATTCAATAAATTTTCATAATCATCTGATTAAACTTTTGTTATTTTTACGTTGTTCAGGTAATAGAAAGAATCGAAAATACATTTATCTAGCATTGGTGATGTAGCAACAGCGCATGTTTTGTTGAGCGTAAAACGCATATCCTTTCAGTATTGTGTGCCTCTCAAGTTCATTTTTTCATCAGTCTTTTGTGAGACGAAGTAAATATGGCGTCCAAAAGTATCTCTCAGAGGAATGCATTTAGTATTACTTGGATCATAGAAAACTTCGATCACTGTTGGCCAAGAGAAAAAGCAATCCACAGTCCTACTTTCGTCGTGGCATTGATGGAGTCAACTAAATGGCATTTAATCATTTACCCGTGGAATAATGGTTACGTCTCTTTTTATATATCACGGCTTGAAGATTGCGAAGGACCAGCAAATATCGAAGTGAATTTTCAGCTTGAATTCCTCGCATCAGACGGATCAACTCTGAAATTCGAAAATAGGGAAAATTGCGCTTTTTCAAAAGACAAATCGTTTGGTATGGATGAATTCGCAACAACAAACGAAGTGTTCGGAATTAATAAACACGACTTTTGCCTCATGGAAACTTAACAGCTCGCTGCACTATGTGGAAGAGTATTGGTGAAATCTATAAAAATGTGGCGTGCCTTGCCCGTACAATAATAGGGGTCAAAGGAGGTCAGCCTTGTGGCAAATTTATCACGACTACTTCAAGAAATGGAAAACAAAAAACTATAACCAAATTAAGTCGGCATTTGAAGATGATATAAATCTATCCATGATTTTTGATCTGCGTAAAGGCCTGCAGAATAAAGAAGAAATTTATATCGAGTTGGCGCCCAACTTTAGTGATTCAATATATATGACTTGTAAATGTTCATTAATGGATGCAACTGGGAACATAATTGAATGTAAAGAGACAAAGTTTCATTTCAATGATATGATTAAAACAAGGTGTTTTTCACTAAGCATCTCAAAGGAAGAGTTGATGGATAATAAAGAACTTTATTTTCCAAATGACTTATTGAATCTGCATGTCGAATACGCCTATTCAACAAAATTCTTTATCAAGAAATCGAGATCTTTGGCATTTTACAAGATATAAACCAAGTCGAGAAACACCACTTTATTTTTGGTGCTCCACACGAACTGCCTGAACAATTTAATACTTTGAAGGAGAATTTGTCATCATTATACAGTGAATCTTTTCTTAGTGATGTGAAACTCAAGACAAATACATCAACTCATCCTGCTCACAAAGCCGTTCTCAGTGCCCGGTCTCCTGTTTTCAAAACCATGTTCCAGACAGAGATGAGAGAAAAAAATTAGCCAGTGTGTCGAAATACCAGACTTGGACGAGGAAACAGTTCGCTTGATGCTCCAGTTCATGTACACGGCTGACCATAGAGACCTCCGCTGGAATAGTGCCTGCCAGTTATACGAAGCTGCAGATAAATACGAGATCCTTTCTCTGAAGAAGATTTGCTCTTCCTTCCTGGTGTCCGACCTGAGTGTCACCAATGCCTGCGAGCTGTTGGACCTTTTCGACATGCACCAGGACGCAGACGAAAAGCAGGTTGTGCAGAATTTCATACTGAAACGAGACGCAGAAGTCTTCAACTCCGAGGAGTGGAAGAGATTCATAGAAACCAATACGAAACTGGCTGCGGATACTATGGTCCTGAAGTACAAGAAATAAGCAATAATGCCAGACAGTACTGAATGAGAATAGGTAAATTCATGCAATTTAATTATGCATTGTGCAATTTAATATACGTTGGACTAGTTATTCAGTATTTAAAAAAAAATGATTGTATATGATTATAAGTGATTGCATTTCAAAATAAGTGATCTCAAACACAATCTATTGTAATTTTGGTAATTTTTTCTCATATAATGAATTTGCCGGAATTGAAATTGATTAGCAATAAGTGATCTTAAACACAATCTATTGTAATTTCGATGATTTTTCTCATATAATGAATTTGCCGGACCAAAGTGGCCTGGAATTGAAGTTGATTAGCAGGAAGATGTTGTAGTTTCGTTTCTCATTTGGACAATTTATAAACAATTTATTAACGATCTCTAATTGACTTCGATTGTGATTTGACAATGTTCGTATCAGGTCCCGAGATTTTTATTTTATTTGTTGCCGGATCAAAGTTTCTGGAATCGTAGTTGATTTGGAGGAAGATGTAGATTCGTTTCTCGTTTGGACAATTTATAAACGTATTATCTCTAATTGATTTCGATTTGACAATGTTCGCATCAAGTCCCGATATTTTTGTTTTATTTTTTGCCGGATCAAAATTGCTGGAATCGTAGTTGATTTGGAGGTAGATGTTGTAGGTTCGTTTCCCATTTGGACAATTTATAAAGGTACTATCTCTAATTGATTTCGATCGTGATTTGACAATGCTCGTATCATATCCCGAGATTGTTTATTTTATTTGTTGCCGGATCAAAATTGCCAGAATCGTAGTTGATATGGAGGAAGGTGTAGGTTCGTTTTTCATTTGGACAATTTATAAACGTACTATTTCTCTAATTGATTTCGATTGTGATTTGACAATGTTCGTATCAGATTCAGAGATTTTTATTTTACTTGTGATTAAATTACAAAAAAAAAAAAAAAAAAAATCCTCGATTAAAATGTCATTTCAGACGTCAAGTTTGACACTCAGAAGGGTTCTCTGCAGAATATTTTCAATAAATGTAGGGTCATTTTTTTTTCTATTTATAAATATATGATTTCAATTTATAATAATAGTTATAAAAGAGGGATAAATGATTTTTAAAAACTAGCGTTGATATTTTAATTTTTGTGTACTAATGGCCTGCCATATCTCCATTTTCCAAACTATTTCAAAAGGATCACAAAAATTCCTTAACGAAACTCCATCTAAATAAGTTATTCAAGATGCTGTAAGCACTGTCGATTATAAAAATGTATTTATCATTTTTAAATTTACACAATGTTATCAGTATGTTTTCAATTTCAACTATGTAAGAGAATGATCCTTTATTATCACATGGGATATATTATTATCACCATCCTTTATTATCACATTCTCATTAAAGAAATGATAAAACATGTTCTGAGATAGAAATACATTTGGATATATAATTTATATATATATATATATATATATATATATATATATTACTTTAATATTTTCTTGTTGAAAATTGAACTATATTTGTGACTAAAGATTTCATTTTTTTTTTTATCAGAAATAAACAATAATAAAATGCCATTTCATTGCGTTACATTACTTTTTCCTTTCGTAAAAATTTTATCAAAGTAAATTTAAGCTGTGTTTGACACATATTTTGTTATGGCATAAGTACATATATATCTTTATAGATATTAGATGTTGCAAAACCATCTTCAATCCTACCCTATGAAGTGAAATGAAGACATGTAGCTCCATCAGAAATTTTACATTTAACCCTTTGCAATCGATGGCACCGGAACGGAGCCATTTAAAAATTTGTCTTCAAGCTCGAGGGCTCCGCTACGGAGACAATGCAAATAACAACATAAATAATGCGTTTCTTTTAATGCATATATCAAACTTACATGTGAATATGATCTTGGAGGAAAATATTGAAATAATTTAAATGGCTCCGCTCCGGAGCCCTCGAGTCTAAGGGTTAAGAGATGAAAGTACAATAGGCAGGGCCGGATTTTCCTATAGCCTAGGGCCTCAAAATCAACTGGGGCCTACATTAAAATTGTTAGCAAAATTAGAATTACACTATTCCAAAAACAGTTAACACTAAAACACTGAATCGAAAATAAGGAGAAATTCTACACATAAAAATATTAAAGTGTATTGGTTAAGATCAACGCGTTTGGCTCATTGGGTCTGTTTGTTTGTATATATTAGATTGCACCAAAGTATAGTTCATACGGTCACTGATTGCTGTGGCAAATATGGATGTGCTACTAAGCTCTGGTTTGTTCTTGCGTAAATAAAGTGTAGATTGGAACAGACAAACGAACAGACCTATTGATATTCCGACGTTCGGTTATATTCGTATTTCTTCGATAATATGAAATACGTGTTAATGTTATTAGAAAATATTCTTATTTTAGGATTGCTGATTTGATTCTCGCTTTTTGAGTTCAGTAGGTTCAATACTTTAGTGAAATGTTTATAGACTACTGAAAATTTTTTTTTGTGACAATAAAGATTAGTACCCATCACAACATGTTTCATTTAACATATTGATATATATCACAATAATGATGTATTTTATTATCTCTCATGTAATTTACAAGGCCTCTTTTCATCTAAATCCGGCCCTGACAAGAGGGTGTGTAAACTTAGAGAGTGTAATTGCTCCTTTGTAATTCTCCTTTGTAATTTTGGTTATTGACTCGAGTCCTCAGCTTTTTCACCTGCCTAAGAAATACTGTGTTGTTGTGGTAAGTTTTATATATATATATATATATATATATATATATATATATATATATTATGTTTATGTATATGTATATATATACTATATATATATGTGTGTGTGTGTGTGTTTATATATATAAGTATATATGTAGGATTTGTTTGTCTGCTAATCAGCAGGCAGTGACACATTACTGTTATGTGTTCAGGACAGAGACATTTCACCATGCGGGGAGTATTGAACTCTGAACTTTGACTAATATTTTCTTGTTGAAAATTGAACTATATTTGTGACTAAAGATTTCGTTTTTTTCACCAGAAATAAATAAAAAAAAAACAACATTTCATTGTGTTACATTACCTTTCCTTTCATAAAAATGTTATCAAAGAGAATTTAAATTGTGTTTGAAACATATTTTGTTATGGTATAAATACATATATCAGATGTTGCGACACCATCTTCAATTCTAGCCTATGAAGACATGTAATTCCATCAGGGGAATTTCACACTTAAGAGAGAGATAGAGGAATTGAAAGACAGTAGGGTGTGTAAACTTACAGCGGGTAGTTGCCCCTTTGTAATTCTCCTTTGAGAACAAATTTTGATTGTTGGCTCGTGTTCTCAGCTTTTTAACCTGCCTAAAAAGTAGTGTGGTGTTTTAGTAAATTATATATATGTATGTATATATTGCGAGAAATACGGATATATTTGTAAAAATTGAGAAATGTAAAATGACACCATGCATTTAACTTAACTTTCTCACCCAGCTTAGCAATCTAAATAACATGCGCAGAGTTAAAATTTCATTGCCCTTCCTCTTTTCCGTAACGTGGCCAAACTGAGCATTCTAAATAGAATAATTGAAATCTTTTCTTGTCTGAGTAGCAAACTGGTTCAGATAAACAAACTAAGAAGAGAACATTGTAAATTAGTGATGAATTACTATTCGGCAGGGAACCCATTGCCAAAATTGTCGATCATTTAGCCGACAAGGCGTTGCCCGAGGTGCACAAACGAGGGGGTAGATCTACGTTGCACCCCCAAAAGGAACAACCATCCCCCAAACCTTTTGTAAAGACATCTCTTTTCACTCGATGAAACTGATGATCCGAGACCTTTTTCGGAACACATTATCTAATAATCTACTTTTAAAGGCAGCTCATCTAAAACCTGGTTTAACTTTATTCTAAACATCCATGATCAGCCCAGGTTTAAAGCTGTTGCCCTTTTCAGACCCCTGACGGGCCATGATCGTATGGCCAATCATCTTTTTCGTATGAAAACATTTGCAAGCCCAAAATGCATGCTCTGCAGTCTTGGAGAGGACATGGATTCATCTCACCTTCCTGTCTGCCCTGCACTTGTTTCCTCTACTGTGTAGGGTCGTTACTGGGAGGCTAGGGCCCTTATGGGCTAAACATGTCACTATGTGATTTCCTTCGATTCTCGTTGTTGTTTTCATGTTCGTTGTGTTCTTTTTCTTTTTATTTTATTTTATTACTTATTGTAGCCTGCCATTGGAAATAAAATAAAAAACATTGTAAATTAGATGGCTTGTATTCTTCGGTTGATACTGATGATGATATATCGGACTTTATTTTTACATTTCTCAATTTTTACAAATATGTACGAATTTCTCACAATATATATACACTCAAGAGCCAAAACATTATGACCACCTGTCAATAACGAATTGGCCCACCTTTGGCGCGCAACACAGCTTCAATCCGCCTTGGCATGGATGCCACAAGTCCTTGGAAGATGGCCGGAGACAGATTGTACCAGATGTTTAAGCAACGGTCACACAAATCCGAGATATTGAGAATTGGAGGTCTTTGAACTCTGAGTTGCCGTCCCAGGACATCCCAAATGTGTTCTATCGGATTGACATTCGGTGAGTTAGGCGGCCAGGACATTAACTGGAATTCAGCATCATGTTCCTGGAACCACTCCAACACAATTTTAGCCTTGTGACAAGGGGCGTTATTCTGTTGGAACATTCCATTTCCATCTGGAAAAACAGGCCATGTAAGGGTGCAACTGGTCCGCAATGATGTTCAGATACCCTGTAGTATTCATGGTCTGCTCTACCACAACCACGAGTCCCAGAGACGCCCAAGAGAACGTCCCCGCCACCACCGGCCTGTGTATGACCTACTGTACATTGAGGGAGCAACTGTTCGCCTGGAAGACGTCGTATCCTGACACAGCCATCGGCGTGATGAATGACAAACCGTGATTTATCTGACCAGGCAACTCTCCCCACTGATCCATGGACCAGTCACGATGTTCCCGGCCCAGCGCAGGGCGCAGTTGGCGATGACGCTTGGTCAGCAAAGGGACATGGGTGGGACGTTTGCTGCGTAGCCCCATATCCAACAGTGTCCGCTGAACAGTGTGCTCCGATACTATTCTACTTGGTCCTGCCTTGTATTGGGCTGTCAGCTGAGCCACTGTCTGGCTCCGGTTTTGCTTCACCATGCGAGACAGTCTCCGACGACCTTTTTCTTTGATAGCGTGTGGACGTCCAACACCATGTCGTCTACTGCTGGTTTCACCGTCAGTCATCCACTTTGCATAAGTACTAACAACTGTAGATCGCGAATAACCCATGAGTCGTGCAGTTTCGGAAATACTTGTTCCGAGCCTTCAAGCCATTACAATCTGCCCTCTATCAAAGTCGCTTAGATCCGCAGCCTTTCCCATCACACACAGAAGTAAGTGAAAGAATGATTCTTCAGACTCTCCAGCAGCAGTTAAATACCACTTCCACCTGATCACGTGCCTTCCACGTCATCCAGGCGAGTTCATTGCAAAATGTAGGCGTGGTCATAATTTTTGACTCTTGAGTGTATATATATATATATAGGATTGTACTTTCCAGACGCACTTTCAAACGTTTCGCTCCCTTGAAGCCATAATTTAAGGTTCCTACTTATGACCCTTTTATCATTTAATCCCAATAATTTATTGTTAAATATTTAGTATTTCAATGCAGGAATGTTTTCATTATCAGTGCCAATTTTATGCATTTGTTGAATGAGCCTGCATTTTTTTCCTAGTTTAATTTCATTAACTATTTATTAAAATATTGAAATTGGCATAAACGGTGTAATAGATGAGCTAGCAAAAGTGAAAAGAATATTCAATTTTAATTTATTTATTTATAAATTATAATTTTTTTTAGAAATTAAATTTTTATTATTTGTGCAATGCTCCTAAATTTTAATGAATCGAAATGAATGCATCTGCAAAAAATTATTAATAAAATAAATAATATATGAAATTTCGATTACTGCTACTTTACTAGTGAAGGTTTTAATTCAAAACTTAACTTTAAAAAAATTTCGTCAAAAGTTTCAAAATAATGAAAGTTATTTTACATGCATTCATTTACAATATTCTTCATTTGGGAGAAAAAAGATAGCTTGCTTCTTAAGGATTTTTGAGGGGGCCGAGTAGCTAGCGCTCTGGCACTCGGAACCACAAGTTTCGGGTTCGAGTCTCGGCGGTGCCATGGATGTTTGTAGTGGTTCGGAATCCACTTTAAATTGTAGGTGCCGGTCTATTCAGCTAATGTGTGCACAAGATGACCGTAGAGCGACAAACCAAACCAAATCTTAAGGATTTTTGAAAAAATTTCAAATTTACATGGAAATACATGGTTGATTTTCATGATATTCAATTAACAGGTGGGCTGAAAGGTTCATAGGCTGACACATAGATGGCGCTACTAGTATTAAATCCATACGATTTTTAGTTAACCCTAACCTTCAAAAGACACGTGTATAAATTTGACAGCTGTTGCACTATTAGTATGTGAGTTATAGCATTTTTAGTGAAGCAACTTTTGTTAGTTTGAAAAAATGGATAAAAGGAATTTAGTGTGTTTTAGAAAGCATTGCTTTTTGGCGAAAAAAAATACTATTGAAGCCAAGGCTTTGCTTGATAAACATTATTCGGACTTTGCACCAGAAAAATCAACCGTGGAGAAGTGGTTTGCTAAATTTAAACGAGGCGAAATGAGCACTGAGTCTGTCCTTTGGTATCCCAGGCTCCAGGTTCGTATCCTGGCTGTGGCATGGATGTTTGTGAGTGGTTCGTAATCCCCTTTAAACTGTTGGTCCCGGTCTGTTTAGCTCTGGAGTGCACAAGATGACCGTAGAGCGTCAAACCAAACCAAACAAAATTTTGAAGCTGTTATAGGACTAGTATAAGCCGAGACTATATAATATATCTTTGTCAGTTCTCCTTTGTTTCTGCTATCATGCACTGTATTCTTTATATACATAAAAATGAGATATACATATGTTTATATACATATTTTTCGAACTATTTGACGATCGATAGAAGAAGAGGAAATGTTGACATGTCCGAGGACTTTTATATGTAACTGCCACCCCCAGTGCGGCCCTCATTCTTCAATTCCTTCTATTAGCTCACACTCTCCCTATATATTGTTCAAATTTTCAATCTTTCATAAAATACTTTTTATTCATCCACTCAAGTTCAAATACATTTTTGAAACTTATAGTGGATGACACTGAATGTTTTTTTCAAATATTACTTCAGTAATTACATTTAATTCATTAATTTTAAGTTTTTAAGTTGCATATATCTACCAATAGATGGCGCCAGATAAACTTAAAAAAAATGAATGAAACTGATTCATGAAGAACTTTCTGCAATATAGTGTAAAAAAAGTAGGAATTGATTTTAAAAATTAAGAAGGGTCCAACATCTAAATACTTGCAACTCTTTTCATTCCATGAAACTTTATATAAACAAGTAATATAAAAAAAAAAAAATTTTAAAGGAATTTCTGCAACTTAGAGAAAAAAAAAGTAGGAATTGACTTAAATTTTTTTTTTTTATATTACTTGTTTAATCTCACTTGGTAGACAGCACCATCTAGACCAGGGGAGGCCAACGCGCGACTCACCTTGAATATTTTTCCGGCCCGTGAGATTTATCACACTTTTACAAAATGTATTTATTTTACAATGCCCAAAGTAGTGAAAACCTATGTATTAAAAAATACATTATGTGTGCATCCATATATTCAAAAATTAACTGCGGAAATTGTGAGAAAAAATTAACTTTGATTTTAGAATAATATTCTTGCGAATGTATGACAGATATTGCCTGTTTTATTTATGAGTTTACAGTTATGAGTTCGCAGAATGTAAGTTAATTATTCTGCGAACTCATGACGACCGCGCATCTTGGAACATCTAATATAACAGGTTCTATATGTATTATTATATATATATATATAAAGTATCTATATATATATTTAAATGACCTCAGCGATTCAGTGACTGTCCCTAAATATACACAGTTGATGTGGGTGGGGGAGTTTGAGAAACACTTAACTAGAAACTAAGTCTTGAATGCGTTATATATATATATATATATCTTATATATGTGTGTGTGGTGGGTGTATAGGAAAAAATATTTTCTTTTTATACATAAAACAACCAATATCAAAGAATTCTTGCCTTTTATACATCAAAAGATATATCATACACGAAATAAAATTTATAGATAAGTTCAGTTCCGTCGACATTTTTATCAAACAATACATAGTTAACAAAAAATTATAACAAGAATATTTGTAATGAAACACTAAATTAGAAAATCAATGTAGTTTGAAAATGTAAAATTAAATTGCATGAATTTACCTATTCACATTTGTTAATGGCCGGCATTTCAGCTAATTTCTTAAACTTGAGTACCATAGTATCTGCAGCCAATTTCGCAATGGTTTCTACAACATCTTCCTGCTAATCAACTTCAATTCCGGCAACTTTGGTCCGGCAAATTCATTATATGAGAAAAATTACCAAAATTACAATAGATTATCATTTATAATCAACTTCAATTCCGTTTGGCCCGGCAAATTCATTATATGATTAAAATTATAATAGATTGTGCTTAAGATTATTTATTTTGAAATGTAATCATTTATAATCATATACAATCACTTTTTTTTTGAAATACTAAATATAAATAATATAGGAGCATTGTCAAATCACAATCGAATCAATTACAGATAGTACATTTATAAATTGTCCAAATGAGAAACGAACCTACATCTTCTTCCACATCAACTACGATTCCAGCAACAAATAAAATAAAAATCTCGGGACCTGATACGAACATTGTCAAATCACAAACGAAATCAATTAGAGAAATAGTACGTTTATAAATTGTTAAAATGAGAAACGAAACTACAACATCTTCCTGCTAATCAACTTCAATTCCGGCAAGTTTGGTCCGGCAAATTCATTATATGAGAAAAATTACCAAAATTATAATAGACTGTGTTTAAGATAAGTTATTTTGAAAAGTAATCACTTATACAATCATTTTTTTTTGAAATACTAAATAATTAGTCCAACGTATATTAAATTGCACAATGCATAATTAAATTGCATGAATTTACCTATTCTCATTCAGTACTGTCTGGCATTATTGCTTATTTCTTGTACTTCAGGACCATAGTATCCGCAGCCAGTTTCGTATTGGCTTCTATGAATCTCTTCCACTCCTCGGAGTTGAAGACTTCTGCGTCTCGTTTCAGTATGAAATTCTGCATGGCCTGCTTTTGGTCTGCGTCCTAGTGCATGTCGAAAAGGTTCAACAGCTGGCAGCAGTTGGTGACACTTAAGTTGGACAACAGAAAGGAAGAACAAATCTTCTTCGGAGAGGAGATCTTGTATTTATCTGCAGCCTCGTATAACTGGCAGGCACTATTCCAGCGGAGGTCTTTTAGGTCAGCCGTGTACATGAACTGGAGCATCAAGCGAATTGTTTTCCCGTCCAAGTCTGGCATTTCGACACACTGTCCAATTTTTTCTCTCATCTCTGTCTGGAACATGGTTTTGAAAACAGGAGACCGGGCACTGAGAACGGCTTAATCATATACAATCACTTTTTTCAAAAAAAAAATACTAAATAACTAGTTCATCGTATATTAAATTGTACAATGCATAATTAAATTGCATGAATTTATCATTCAGTACTGTGTGGCATTTCAGCTAATTTCTTGAATTTCAGTACCATAGTATCCGCGGCCAATTTCGTATTGGTTTCTGTGAATATATTCCATTCGTCGGAACTGAAGAATTCTGCGTCTCGGTTCAGTATGAATTCCTGGACAGTCAGCTTTTGGTCTGCGTCCTGGTGCATGTCGAAGAGGGCCAACAGCTCGCAGGCGTTGGTGACACTCAGGTTGGACACCAGGAAGGAAGTGCAAATCTTCTTCAGAGAGAGGATCTCGTATTTATCTGCAGCCTCGTATAACTGGCAGGCACTATTCCAGCGGAGGTCTTTTAGGTCAGCCGTGTACATGAACTGGAGCATTAGGCGAACGGTTTCTTCGTCCAAGTCTGGTATTTCCACACACTGTCCAATTTTTTCTCTCATCTCTGTCTGGAACATGGTTTTGAAAACAGGAGACCGGGCACTGAGAACGGCTTTGTGAGCAGGATGAGTTGATGTATTTGTCTTGAGTTTCACATCACTAAGAAAAGACTCACTGTACAAGGATGATAAATTATCCTTCAATGCACGAAGAGGATCAGGCAAAGCATTTTCAGCATAATTCTCTGGTTGATTTGAGAATGGTGAGTAATCAATACTTTCAATTTGTTGATAGACAATTCTTGTCGAATAGGCGCATTCACATTGAAGAGTCAAATCATCGTTTGGTAAACAGAGGCTCATCTTGGCCGCCAGTTCCTCTGTTGAAATTTGTAGTGGAAATTCTGCTTCTGTACTGTAAAAACTGAAATGAAATTCTTTCTCTCCCCATTCCAAGCTGTTTCCATTTGCAGTTATCAGAGCATATTTGAAAGTCATGTACATTGCACTTTTAATATCGGTAATTAACCGAATACGAATATAATGCAATTGTCCTTTAGATAACAAATTCAGCGAAATATCTATTTCATCTTCAGATTCTGGCATTATACGATAATTACTTTTTTCTTGAATAAAATTCACCCAGTTGAATGACCTCCGTTTGACCCCTATTATTGTGCGGCCGAGACACCAAACACTCTTCTCCATCTCTTCTCTGTTCATCTCCTCTTCTTCTCTACTCTTCCACAATGTGCAGCGAACTTTTAGAGTGCCACGAGGAAAAAAAGTTTGTTTATCAATTCTGAATCCTTCTTCTATTACTTTGTGATCAAACAGAATACATGTGTCGCCTGGAGAAAGTGGAAGATTTACGTAAATATCTGAAGATAGGCTTGAACCATCGGCTTTGAGGTATTCAAGTTCAGCGTCCACTTCGATCCATTCAGGTCCTTTGCAAAAACTCTCCCGATGGAAGAAAAACTTTGGAAAGTCATCATCGATCCACTCTCCGATGACTAAATGCCATTTGGACTTATCTATCCCATTGACGATGAAAGAAGGACTCTTAATACGATCATACTCTCTGTCCCAAGAATAATCGAAATTTTCTATGATCCACGTGAAGCTGAATCCATTCTTTTCGGACGCCATGTCTTCGTTCTACTAGCACTGAATTGAAAACAAGGGCTTGAGAACCTCCCAAATCTTCCGCTTTAAACAAAACGACTGCTGGTTGTAATGTAATCTATCCATGCTATAAAAAAAAATTCCTATTCTTTTTTATTATCTGTTTAACTTTAGACGATAAAATGTTAACGTTTTTTATCAGTTGATTACGCAAAAGAATAATTTGTTCGGCAACTGAACTGAAATATCGCTTATCATTGACGTACTATCTAATCATTTTTACATTTGCTTGAGAATTTAAGATTGTGCATATCGAAATGTGGGAGTTAACACAATAGGTATGATTAAACGGCTGAAAATATGTTTGATAGTTTTTGATAATTAAAAATATTGAAAACTTTCCAAGCATAAGTTTTAACTACACTCATGTCCATAAATTAAGGATAATTCAGAATCACACAGAAATTGAACTCTAAAATAAAAATTTCACCTGTAGAATTATCACACATCTTGAAGAAGAATATGCAAATTACAGGAAACTACCAGATGGCGCGGATAGTACGTCACAATGACGAGTGAAAGAGAGGGGTATATAAGGAATGGAGGCAAAGAAGTAAAATTGTTCACAAGCGCTTTAAAAGCCTTTCAGTGCAATAACCGCATAGTTATGGTACAAAGGAAGCATTTGGATGATTTTTTACGTGGTAGAATTATCGGACGACTGGAATGTGAACGTACCCAGCTGGAAGTATCCGAGGAACTTGCAATCGCCCAGAGTGTCATCTCCAGGCTTTGAAACGATTCCAAGATGATGGTAATGTGAGTAGATGTTACAACACAGGTCGCCCCCGAGTTACAACGCCGAATGAGGACCGGTATTTAGCAGTTACTGCCAAAAGAAACAGACGAAGCACAGCATCAGATCCTGTCTCGTCAGCTCTCTTCAGCTACCGGTACGACAGTTTCAAGGCAGACCGTGTACAGACGCTTAGGGCACATTGGTCTATAGGCTCATAGACCTGTCAGATGTGTTCCACTTGCAACTCACTGTCGCCTGCGATTAACCTGGGTAGAGAGCATGCATTGTGGACACCGCAACAGTGGTCTGGTGTGATGTTTTCCGACGAGTCCAGGTTTAGTTTGCAGTCTGATCCTCGCCGGACTTTCATATGGAGAGCACCAGGTACCCGTCACCACCATGAGAACACAATTGAACGACACCGTTACGGTGGTGCAGGATGGCTCGTTTGGGGAGGAATTATTCTTGGTTCCAGAACTGACCTGCATGTTCAGAGTGTAACGATGACAGGCCACATCTATCGGGATGTCATTCTGGAACAACATGTACGTTTGTTTCGAGGCGCCATGGGTGCTGAATTTCTGTTTATGGATGACAACGCCCGTCCTCACCGTGCAAACATTGTAGACAAATGCCTTCAATTGGAGGATATCACCCGTATGAATTGGCCAGCAAAATCACCGGACTTGAATCCAATAGAGCATGTGTGGGATATGCTTAGCCGACGAATTGCAGCCCGTCAACCCCCTCCCACCTGTCAACCGGAACTTCGGAGGACATTGCTTGATGAGTGGTGTAATATTCCCCAAGATCAGATTGATAATTTGATACTCAGCATGCCTAGGCGTTGTAAGGCTTGTATTGCATCGTCCGGGAGACATACTCCATATTAACCATGATACTAACCATGTTATACTGTTTTTTGTAAATAGGTTCTTTTTCGAAATTTGCTCCAGGGAGTAAAAATCGCAATTTTTATTAATTATGTCAAACATATAGCATGTTTTTTTGCTCTTTACCTTTTGTTTAATAAATAGACTTTACAAATAAGTCAAATTTGTTTTGCTTCTGTCTCTTTCTTTGCCTGAACTTCATTATCCTTAATTTATGGACATAAGTGTAGTATTTTGAAAATTGCCAATAAATTACGTTCTTAATTTTTTATTCTCCCTCAACAATTTGTACACGATCAGGAAATGAAAAAGAGTGAATGCCAGGATGTCACAGTTTTAAGATTAGACATTTCTCAAGAATTTAAAGCTCGGTATGTAGAGGGTTTTGGTAAAGAATTAAGATAAGAAACATAGATTGATATATGTAAATTTATTAATTAAAGAATTTAAGGATTGGTAATACTCGTATTTAGAATCAAATCTTGTTTTCTTTTGTCTTGATCTTATATTATACTTTTGTTATATGGGTGAATTTTCATCTAGAAATGTCGTTATTTTCATTTACAAATATTAAACAATGGGGAAAACAGCGGAAATGTTTGTGTGTTTGAAAACATTTTTGTATTTATATAATTGGATTTGTGTATGTTTCAGAACAACTTAAAAGTATAACACTTTCTTCTCTTAATTTACTATTTAGTTTAAAAAAAAAAAATTCGTTGCCCAAAATTATGAAAATATTTTTTAAATCACTTTTAATTAAATAAATTTTTATCTTAAATTACCACCAGATGGCGCCAGCTTCAAAATCGACTGACGTTATTAGATAAATTATTGCAATCATTCAAATGGAATATTAATTATTATGATTTGAAAGAATGGGAAACAAAAATAAACTTATCATATCAAGGCAGCATTTGAAGATGAAATAAATATTGCATTGGATTTTTTTCTTTTTCTGTCTAAAGCAGGGTTCTCCAAACTTTCCAGCCTTAGGGCCATACTGTTTACTTCAGTAAGTTCCAAGGGCCAAAATCTTTTTAATTTTTCTGCCATTATCTATAATTTCTGGACTAGCCGCCCAGTACGCGCTCTGAGCGAGCATACGCTTGCTAAATTCGCTGGTTCAATTACTACAATTACTATTCTGTGAATCGATACGACCGTGACACTTGACGACATCTAGTGGTTAAAAGCGGAAATAGGTAGGTATAACTACCGAGGGTAACCGCGGGATGTTCACTAATTTGGAATGTTAGTGGGAATCATTTCAATTATTTGTTAGTTGTTATGCTTAAGTTAACTTTCTGCGTATTAAGCTTTACCTGCGTCATTAAGCTTTACCTAGCAAGTAAATAAAATCGAGTTAATATCATTCTGTGTTTTTTTTATCCAACTTATTACAGCAACATTAAGCTATTGCTGTCGCGGGTCGGATTGATGACACTGGCGGGCCGGATTTGGCCTGCGGCGGATTTGGTAGTTTGGATACCTGGTCTAAAGGATTAGGCTATAGAAAAGAAATTTATATAGAGTTGGTAACTGACCGTAAAGTTCCGATGTGTATAACTTTTAAATATTCACTGATACAACTGGTAAACAGCGTAGAATACAGAGAGGAATTATTTTATTTTGATTATTTACATGAAGTTAGAGAATTTCCTCTACACATCTTAAAGCAAGTGCTGGTGTCTGAGCGAAATCTTTGTGTACCAAACAATGTCTTGACACTACAGTGGGAATAGGCCTATTCAACAGAAGTTATTTATCAACAAATTTGAAGCATTTTACACTCAGGTGCGAAAACATTATGACCACCTGTCAATAACGAGTTGGCCCACCTTTGGCGCGCAACACAACTTCAACCCGCCTTGCCATGGATTAATACCACCGCCCAATACCAGTTAAATAACACTTCCACCTGATCACGTGCCTTTCCACGTCATCCAGGCGAGTTCATTGCAAAATGTAGGGGTGGTCATAATGTTTTGGCTCTTGAGTGTACATGATTCAAATCAAGCAGAGAAACATCTGTGGAATTTGAGCAAACGCATTGTCTGAACCACTTAATACTTTGACCATTTGTCATACCATAACCATTTGTCAACTTTGTGCAGCGAAGCTTAGTTAATGTGAAACTTAAGACAGTTACTTCAACGCATCCTGCTCACAAAACCATTTTCAGTGCCCGGTCTCTTGTTTTCAGAACCATGTTGACCACCAGAACCACCTGACTGAGATGAGTGCAAAATCCGGCCAATGGGTCGAAATATTACTATGCCCAAAAGTAAGACCAATTATTACCAACAATTTTTATTTATTCTTCCAAATTTATTTCATCGCCTTCAAAGCTATCCCCTCCAGACACAACGCACTTATACGAACTTTTTTCCCAACCCTCAATGCAGGCTAAAAAGTCATCGGCAGGGATGGCCTTCAAAGCGAGCGGCGATTCGCATTGAATCTCTTCAATCGACTCAAAACGGTGTCCCCGGAGAGGGCTTTTGAGTTTAGGGAATAGGCAGAAGTCGCAGAGTGTGAATACGGTGGTTGTGGAACGATATGGGTTTCATTTTTGTCGAAAAAAATCACGAACAATCAATGCAGTGTGAGCTGGCACATGCAGTGTTTTCGGTATCAATCGAGATTTGACGCGTTTGAGGTCCAAAATGGAATTGACCGATCCTTTGAAATTCCAACATCATCAGCAAAGTCTCCAATTGTAAATCGGCTGTTTACAAGCACCAAATCTTTAATTTTTGCACGTGAGCTTCGTCGGTTGAGGTTGGTGGTCGAGATGACAACTGCTGTGTTATATGACAATTGCTGTGTTATATGACAACTGCTGTGTTTACTTATATGACAATTGATGATGACGATGGTCTTTACCTTTATTCTAACATACTAAAAAAAAAATGTAAGATAAATCTAAAGATGAAAATGGTTTTGATAAATTTCAGTCATAGCAAAGGAAAAATTTGAGCAAAAAAAAAATAATAATAATAATAATAACATATAACAAGAAAATATATCAGATCCCAAATCGTGCAGACCACCATGAAACTCTACAAGGAAATAGAATTTCTGCTTCAAAATTGATCAGCAGCTATATAGTAAGACTCACCTTCTTAAACGACGCCTCTATGTCCAGGAAGTGACTCATCACTTGAAAACTTTGTCACTTTCCTTCCGGAAGGGTGACTAACTTCTAGCCTATTGATTCACCCATGCACCTGACGTACCACATCGTCTACCAGAACATCAAATCAGTGACAAAGACATGCTCCACCCACCCAAGAGACCTTCAACTTCGTTTGGACTCAATCAATAGGATGTCTTTTTCCCGAGACTTGGTCTGCCACGCCTGGCAAATATGTGGGTTAAGCGACACGTGACATTGTTTATAAAATCAAAGTATATTCGAAGAACAAAACAAATGTCAAAAATAAACAAAATAAAAACAAGTAATATAAAAAAAAAAAATTTTTAAGTCAAATCCTTCTTTTTTTCACTATATCGCAGAAAGTCCTTTATAAATAATTTTCATTCATTTTTTTAAGTTTATCTGGTGCCATCTATTGGTAGATATATGTAACTTAAATCTAAAAAAAAAAAAAACTAAAATTAATTAATTAAATTTAATTACTGAATCAATATTTGAAAAAACTGTACTAACATCCAGTGTCATCACTACAAGTTCAAAAAAATTTATTTGAACTTGAGTGGATAAATAAAAAGTATTTTATGAACGATTGAAAATTTGAACAAGATATATATAGGGAGAATGTGAGCTAATAGAAGGAATTGAATAAAAAGTTAAATACTGGATGAAAACTATGGTAAACGTGCGAAGACAAGAAGTCATTTCAATCTCGTACGAAAACAATTAGGCATGTAAATTGGTTTGTCACTCTACGGTCATCTTGCGCACACTTGAGGCTAAATAGACCGGGACCTACAGTTTAGCGTGGATCTGCAGTTTAACTAACCAATAACAAATATCCATGCTACAAAAAATGTGAGGAAGAGTATGATTCCAGTAATTGAGGCTCTTGGAGGATCACCCATTTATTCCATTTCGGACGTATTATCTTTAAAAATAATAATACAGTAAATGTTACCATGGATATTATACCGTGGATATTTGTAGTGGTTCAGAATCCATTTTAAACCATAGGTCCATGTATAACATGACTGTAGAGCGCAGTCCTATCCCATAAGAAGAAAACATCTCTTTCTCGGAATCTGCCAGTAGGTAGACGGCCTTGATCCGCCTTGGGGTATGGTTTTTGTTCGGTTTGTTGCTCTATGGTCATCTTGTGCACACTTTAGGCTAAATAGACGGGGACCTACAGTTTAACGTGGATTCCGAACTACTAATAAACATTCATGCCACCGCCAGGATTCGAACCTGAACTAACTGAAGGTGTGTTAAATTTAACGGTTAAAATTAACTGTTAAATCATAAATTAACGATTAACGACGTAACTGTTAAATTAACGTCGTTAACGCAATTAAAAAAAAAATTAACAACGTTAAGCGAAATTAACAACGTTTCTCCCATCCCTAGTAACTGGTATGCAGGAATCATAATTGAATTATTACGCTACTGTCTTGAAAAAAAAAATAAGTTAAAATGGAATTACAGATTTAAAACGGAATTATGGATAATTTAAAATGGAATTAAGGGATAATTTAAAATGGAACTATAGATTTAAAATGGAACTAATTTATGGATACAGGGACCTACACTTTAACGTGGATTTCGAGCACACTCATAAATATCCATGCCACAGTTAGGATTCGATTCTGAAGCTTGTGGTACCAAAGGCCAAAACGCTAGCCAATTGACCATGTTAGGCTTGTAAAAAAATTGAGGAAAAGACAAAAGTTAGAAGCCAAACATCAGATGTAAAGCATGGATCCTTAATAACCTCCTCTAGTTGTGTCTCCAAGAGATTTTAGAAACAAAGAGACTCGATGGAGATTGTGACAGCCTGTGTTAGCTTCTTGTGTTGACAATCAGGCAACCTAGTTCATTTTTTTTCGATTCCTTATATTAGCTCACACTCTCCTACATATATCTTATTCAAATTTTCAATCGTTCATAAAATACTTTTTATTCATCCACTCAAGTTCAAATACTTTTTTTTTTTTTGAATTAATAGTGGATGACACTGGATGTTAATGCAGTTTTTTCAAAGATTAATTCATTAATTCAATTTAATTAATTAGTTTTAGTTTTTTTTTTTAGATTTAAGTTGCATGTATCTACCAATAGATGGCGCCAGATAAACTTAACAAAATGACTGAAAATTATTTATAAAGGACTTTCTGCAATAGAGTGAAAAAAAGTACGAATTGACTTTAAAATTTTTTATTTTACTTGTTTATGTGTGTGAGCCATGCAATGAGCCAATGTGTAACTTTTTACCTTTTGAAGTCCTTTTAAATCTCATCATTTTTCCCTCACTCTTTCGTGGCATACATAAGCAACTAATTACTAAAAGCTGTGTTTTCTTGAAATCTGTATTTGAAGCTGCAAGACTCAGACCGTTTGCTTTTTAACAATATACGCAGTCCAGTCACATTAATGTGACCACCACCTACTTCGACGTTCAACCAATCACAAAAGGCAGGTGGCAGCACATTGCAGTGAAGTGAATATAAAGAATTCCACTTAAATACCGCATTCCACACTCCACTTAAAGCCAGAATATTTTTTTCGTTCTAATGCAGTTGGCAACCACTTAGACAATTATCTTTGATGCCTTAAGGCTAGTGCTGCATAGACATTACTCACTTTGCATTACCCAGGGGTCACGTGTAACTTGAAGATAAGCCACGGACGCGGAGTAACAATGCCCCCCACAACGCTCTACGATCCTATTTTGACCGGGACCTACGGTTTAAAGTGGATTACGAACCCCTACAAACATCCATGGCATCGCCGGGACTCGAACCCGAAAGCTGTGGTACCGAGCGCCAGAGCGCTAGCCACTCGGCCATTCAGGCTCCCAAATAACTAAACCAGGGATGGGAAAACTACGGCCCGCAGTTCCAACTCCGGCCCACTGGAAGGTTCCATCCGGCCCGCCGATAGAATTTTAATTTGCCGAGGCAAATTAAAAGAAATATATAACAGTTGTTTCTAAGTATGCCAATGTTAGAGTTTTACAAATCATTATCGAAAGTAAGTTTCCCAAATTTAATATCTCACGCCCAGAAAATCAGTGCTTTGTTTGCTTCATCTTATATATGTGAACAAGTGTTTTCAACTATGAACATTAGAAAGAATTATTTCAGAAGTAGACTGACAGATGAGCATTTAGCCTCGTTCCTTAGAATCAGTCCATCTCACTTTGAACCTCGTTATAAGGAACTTTTAAAAATGAAATCGCAATTTTATACATCTCATTAAAATATTTAAATTGTAATACTTGTTTTTAAAATTTTAGAAAAATTTGTCTTGGCCAGCCAAACTTTCGAACTTTCGATTTTTTTCGATTTTTGGCCCGCGACCGAAAAGTTTGCCCATCCCTGAACTAAACTAAACTAACTACTAACTAACTTGTTTTCTTGAAATCTGTATTCGAAGCTGCAAGATTCAGGCCGTTTGCTCTTAACAATATATTATGTGCCCCATTCAAAATCAGTGGCTCGTTAGAAATCATAGAAGAATGCCTTACGTTCGATCAAGAAATTCAGTGGTTTTCTCCCATGTGATTGCTCAAAAGCGGAACGGATTTCTTAAAATTTTCCTATAAAGCATTACATCTTTTTTTTTTTTTTGCAGAAATTGATAAAAAGAACCACTTTAATAAAAACATTTGATTTTCTATGCTGGTCTGAAATTGCGTAGTAATTAACTTAGATTCTTAATTGAGAAAGTTCGTTTTGTAGTCAGGGGAACATCATCAAATAATACTGACATGGGAAAATGAAAAACTAACCATAGGCGGAGGCCTGATGGCCGAGTGACTAGCGCTCTGGTGCTCGGTGACACAGGTATCGAGTCCCAGAATGTTTGTGGTGGTTTGGAATCCACTTTAAACCGTAACCGTCCTGGTCTAATATGACAGTTGGGCGTAGAGCTGAAAACCCTACCCTGTAAAAAAGAAATTATCTCATATCTTGAAATCTGCCAGTAGGAAGACGGCCTTGGCCCATCATGGGGTTGTTGCGCTAACGGATAAGAAGAAGAAGAAGTGTAACATAATTTTGGTTATTTATACATAATAATACTTGGCTGCTAGAAAATGAACTAATTTAAAACAAATTTAAAGGGCTCATGATTAATGGTTGATCCACCGACTTTGGTCCACCATGGGCAGTAGTGCCAGGACATTAGATAGTTAGTTAATGTTTGAAGGCTAGTTGGCACCATCTCCCGAGATGGCACATTTAGGGGTGCTGTTTTTAAATCTATTGACAACCCTATCCTGTAAAAAGAAACTATCTCCTGTCTCGAAATCTTCCTATAGGCAGGCGGCCTTGGTAGTAGTACCAGGGCATTAGACAGTTAGTTAGTATTTGAAGGCTAGTTGGCCTCATCTGCCGAGATGTCACATGTTGAGTTTTCAAATCAAACTGTGCCAGGAAAAAACCTTGGTTGTTTTCAAAAGATGTTCCAATTATAACCTGGTCAACAAGCTTTGGCGAGCGAGATCAGAGGTCAACATGTAAAGGCTTAATAGCTTTCACATTGACAGCAAAAGTATTTGTTGCGTACTCTGCTGTATTCGAGCACATATTTTTTAATAAGAAAACAATTGGTTGTCCCCCAAAAAATGTTCCTTTTAAACTGATTAACAAGCTTCGTGAGTTCTGAAGTCAACATGAAAAAAATTGCTTCCACATTGGACAGCAAAATTTTTTGTTGCGTACTCTGCTGTATTCGATCACAGATTTTTAATAAGAAAACAATTGGTTGTCCCCCAAAAAATGTTCCTTTTATAAACTGATAAACTGATTAACAAGCTTCGCGAGTTCGTAGGTAAACATGAAAAAACTTAATAGCTTCCACATTGGACAGCAAAAGTTTTTTGTTGCGTACTCTGTTGTATTCGAACAAAGATTTTTTAATAAGAAAACAATTTAGTTTGTCCCCCAAAAAATGTTCCTTTTTATAAACTGATAAACTGATTAACAAGCTTCGCGAGTTCGTAGGTCAACATGAAAAAAACTTAATAGCTTCCACATTGGACAGCAAAAAGTTTTTGTTGCGTAGTTGTATTCACAGATTTTTTTAATAAGAAAACAATTGGTTGTCCCCCAAAAATGTTCCTTTTATAAACTGATAAACTGATTAACAAGCTTCGCGAGTTCGTAGTCAACATGAAAAAACTTAATAGCTTCCACATTGGACAGCAAAAGTTTTTGTTGCGTACTCTGTTGTATTCGAACAAAGATTTTTTTAATAAGAAAACAATTGGTTTGTCCCAATAAATGTTCCTTTTATAAACTGATAAACTGATTAACAAGTTTCGCCAACATGAAAAACTTAATAGCTTCCAGCAAAAGTTTTTGTTGTGACATTCGAACACAGATTTTTTATAAGGAAATAATTGGTTATCCCCAAAAATGTTTTTTATAAACTGATAAACTGATTAACAAGCTTCTCGCGAGTTCGTAGGTCAACATGAAAAAAACTTAATAGCTTCCCATTGGACAGCAAAAGTTTTTGTTGCGTACTCTGTTGTATTCGAACAAAGATTTTTTTCACTTGGTTCAACATGAAAAAACTAATCCACATTGGACAGCAAAAGTTTTTGCTTTGCGTACTCTGTTGTATTCGAAATTCACAGATTTTTTAATAAGAAACAATTGGTTGTCCCCAAAAATGTTCCTTAAACTGATTAAAAGCTGAGTTCGTAGGTCAACATGAAAAAACTTAACTTCCACATTGGACAGCAAAGTTTTTGTTGCGTACTCTGTTGTATTCGAACAGAGATTTTTTAAGGAAACAATTGGTTGTCCCCAAAAAATGTTCCTTTTATAAACTGATAAACTGATTAACAAAGTTCGTAGGTCAACATGAAAAAACTTAATAGCTTCAGCAAAAGTTTTGTTGCGTACTCTGTTGTATTCGAACACAGATTTTTTTAATAAGAAACAATTGGTTGCCCCAAAAAATGTTCCTTTTATAAACTGATAAACTGATTAACAAGCTTCTTCGTAGGTCAACATGAAAAAACTTAATAGCTTCCACATTGGACAGCAAAAGTTTTTGTTGCGTACTCTGTTGTATTCGAACACAGATTTTTTTAATAAGGAAACAATTGGTTGTCCCCAAAAATGTTCCTTTATAAACTGATAAACTGATTAACAAGCTTCGCGAGTTCTCAGTCAACATGAAAAACTTAATAGTTCCACATTGGACAGCAAAAGTTTTTGTTGCGTACTCTGTTGTATTCGAACACAGATTTTTAAATAAGGAAACAATTGGTTATCCCCAAAAATGTTCCTTTTATAAACTGATAAACTGAAAAGCCATCCACATTGGCTTCACATTGGACAGCAAAGTTTTTGTTGCGTACTCTGTTGTATTCGAACACAGATTTTTAAATAAGGAAACACCCAAAATGTTCTTATAGATAAATGATTAACTGTAGGTCAACATGAAAAACTTAAAGCTTCCGGGAGTTTTTGTGCGTACTCTGTTGTATTCGTTTTTTTATTAAAAAATGTTCCTTTTATAAACTGATAAACTGATTAACAACTTCGCGAGTTCGTAGGTCAACATGAAAAAAACTTAATAGCTTCCACATTGGACAGCAAAAGTTTTTGTTGCGTACTCTGCTGTACACAATTGGTTGTCCACCTTTTACATAAACTGATTAACAAGTGTTCGTAGGTCAACATGAAAAACTTAATAGCTTCCACATTGGACAGCAAAGTTTTTGTTACGCCTCTGTTGTATTCGAACACAGATTTTTTTAATAAAAGGAAACAATTGGTTATAAACTGATAAACTGATTAACAATATACAACATGAAAAAAAAGCAATATTCCATTGGACAGCAAAAGTTTTTGTGCGTAGTATTCGAACACAGTTTTTAATAAGGTTGTCCCCAAAAATTTCCTTTTATAAACTGATGAACTGATTTTGTTCGTAGGTCAACATGAAAAAAAAAGTACATTGGACACGTACCTGCTTATTCGAGACACTTTTTTAATAAGAAAACAATTGTTTGTCCCCCAATGTTCTTTTATAAACTGATCAACAAGCTTCGCGAGTTCATATGTCAATGTTAAAGGCTAAATAGCCTCCACATTGGGCCAGTAAGTTTTTGATTCTTTTAATAACTTAGCAAAATAAGCACACAATCAAAAACTGTTCATTCCACGCTCCAGTCACATTAATGTGACCACCTGTATACACTCTTATATATTCTGGCTTTAGGAAGTATGTGGAATGGAATTCTTTCTACACTTACAATGTGCTTCCACCTGCCTTGTGTGATTGGTTATTTCCGTCGACGTCAAAAGTAGGTGGTGGTCACATTAATGTGACTGGAGTTTGTATTACAAAAAAGTACTTGACCCTTTGACAGTTTGAATTCTCTCTTTTCAAGTGACCGACATTCCCGCATCCATCTGAGGCAAGAAAGTATGTGGGAACTTTTTGTCACAAATTCTCACGAAATCTGTTCTTTGTCTACTCGTCTGCTATCGATGGCCGGATTCATCAAGACGAAAATATTCACTCAATGCTCCAGCGGACATGTAACCTAGAAGCAATCCTCGGACCGTTCTATTGCGCAGGAGGGTGGAGGGGGTGTTGGGTTGAGAAAGGAAACAAAGGTTGGGAATCTTTTGCACTTTAGTTAGTGGAAGTGGAGCGAAGAAATAGATGCCATTCCAGAGGATTCCACGACTGACATTCGAACCCACTGAAACGCGGAAGGCGTCACACGCTTCTGGTCGTGGCAAGACAATGTCCCAGCAAAGGGTGGAGTCGCCCAAAAGGACATAATAGAACGCAAGAGAAGGTTCTTTGCCCCTCTGAAGATCCGCAATCCCTGCGAGTTTTTTCGTCTTCTTCTGCAGTTGAAGTTACTTAAGTGTTGTGTGATCAGCAACCTCAGAGATCTCATCGAATCGCTGGACATTTTATGTGACTGTGAACCTTCTTTGGTGGATTATATATTTTTACAGGTAAGTCTGTCAACAATTCATCTCTTTTATGTCAAGGATTCAAGGTTCCACAGTATAATTTATAATAAACGTTAATGTAGATCAGGGTTAAATAGATTTACTCCAAATAGAAGTTGATTAAAACTATTATATATCATATGATTGCAAAAAAAAATAATAATATAAAAATTAATAATAAATTAAATATTAAAACAAGAAATATATATCGTGTACAGTTATAAAAGTGGCCTTGGGTGTGTTACATGGCCTTGCATCAATTATTTTGTTTACAAATTTTGTTCATCCATAGATGACAAGCTAAAAAACTCATTCTAGATTTTTTTAATAGTCAACCGGTTTCTTATTTATAGATTTATTCAATTCCTTCTATTAGCTCACACTCTCCCTATATATATCTTGTTCAAATTTGCAATCGTTCATAGAATACTTCTTATTCATCCACTCAAGTTCGAATAAATTTTTTTTTTAACTTGTAGTGGATGATACTCGATGTTAATACAGTTTTTTCAAATATTAATTCAGTAATTAAATTTAATTAATTAATTTTAGTTTTTTTAGATTTAAGTTGCATATATCTACCAATAGAAAAAAAAAAAGCTACTGATATAATATATTTAAAAATAAAATATATTTAATAAATAGTTATTGGTATTCGACGGTTTTAAGCAAAATCTAATAAAAAAATATCTATAAATAAACCAAAATAAAAATACTTTTTTTTTCTTTCATTTTTATGTCCATTTTATTTATAAATCACCAAGTTATATATAATTACATTACACTTGATCAAAAAATCTTGATTAAATGCAAGCTCAAAATTAACAATAATCTAGACATTATCAGATATTTAAAAACAATTACATTTTATTTTATTTTATAAATAAAGAAAAGTGAGTTAAAATAATTTTTTAATGTATAAATTATCAAATAATCGTGAAGATATTGTCTCCACTACAGGGCAGAATCAAACACCAAGGACAAAGAAACACCATTACTTTAACAGGCTTGGCATCACCGTAGTTTTAAATAAAGCATATCACTTTAAGCCCATTCAAAAAGACTTTCCAGTCTACAGATTTTACGTGGCTGTCTCTGGCATAGGCATGAGAAGCTTCGGTTTTGGCATTGTAAGTAGCTTTCGAAACTAAAACGCGTTGTCACAAGACGATTCCAGGTTCATTCAGTATTGAATGAATGGAAGAACTATATTAACGAAGTGTGCTGGTTTATCGGTATATAATGATTTATCGATCAATATTATGTATATTGTGTGGTTTGAGATCTTGATATATAAGGCATTTGATCGATATTACATATTGTGATGGGATCACCCGCTTCTCATTTATCGATATATAAAGATTTATCGATCGATATTATGCATATTGTGATGGATCACTACATTTGAGAACTTCACATATTATCGATATATAATGATTTATCGATCAATATTATGTATATTGTGATAGATCACTGCATTTTGAGAACTTCACATCGATATATAAGGATTTATCGATCGATATGTATAATATTGTGATGGATCACTGCATTTCGAACTTCACTATTATCGATACATAATTATTTATCGATTGATATTATTTATATTATGGGTGATGAATCACTGCATTTGAAAACTTCACATCGTCTGCCGTTAGACTCTATCTTGTTAGAGCGCTTTTAATTTTCAGAAAGGCAAGGGGTTGTACTTATGTAAAAATATCAGCATTTGCGCCGATAATTTATCGATGTATAATGGTTTATCGATCGATATTATTTATTATGGGTGATAGATTACTGCATTTGAAAACTTCCACATCGTCTGTCGTTAGACTATATCCTGTTGTAGTGCTTTTTAATTTTTCAGAAAGGAGGGTCTAACATTAATGGAAAAATGTCAACATTTTCTGAAATAATTTATCGATCGATATTTATATTATGGATGATGGATCACCGCATTTGAGAATTTTACATCGTTTGTCGTTAGACTCTGTCCTGTTGTAGTGCTTTTCATTTTTCAGAAGAGAGGAGGTCTAGCATTATATGGACAAAATGTCCATGATTTGCTTATCGATATATAATGATTTATCGATCGATATTATTTATATTATGGATGATGGATCACTGCATTTGAGAATTTTACACGTTTGTCGAGACTCTATTATGTTGTAGTGCTAATTTTTCAGAAAGGGAGGGGGAGATGATCTGGCATTAATGGAAAAATGCCAACATTTGCTTCACACTTGAGAAAATGCCTGTGACAATGCAATTCGTCCGACTCGTAGTGGGACAAAACTTTCAGAAATTGATAAAAAGTCGAAAAACAAAGTTCCGATCCAAAGAGGAATTTCTTTTTCGAATTTTAAATGTCGTGATCTTCTTTCCCCTTTTTATAGAATACTGGTGAAGAATTATTGTATGAATTACTTTACTCACCTCTGAAAATTTTTACTAGTCCACAGGTATTAAGTTTTTGCAAAAATGGTAAATGGCGGGACTTTTTTGGAACGCAGGAATTTCTTGAAAGTAATAATTATCGTAAACAGAATCACTTCTATGTTAAAGTTTTGTTTTAGTATTGGTTTTTATTTTAGTAAATCATTGCATATTTTTAAAAAGTCAAATGTTTTGAAAATATTTAAGGGGGCTTTTTTTCAATTCCTTTTTTATTAGCTCACACTCTCCCTATATATATTCTTAAGTTCACATTTTCAATCGTTCATAAAATACTTTTATTCATCCACTAAAGTTCAAATACATTTTTTTTAACACTGGATGTTAATACAAGCTTTTCAAACAAGCTTATTACGTAAC